>SNQJ01S0002372.1:262839-276668 GCA_010110895.2 Picea sitchensis
TGATGTCATATAGATCTGCTGTTAAAATTAGAAGACTGTTAGTTTCAAAACTGATCTATATATAAATCTGCTGATTGTTTATAGAAGAGCTTTCCATTATTGACTGAGATCTGAGTTCTTCTCTGTTCCTATTGTTGTCTGGAACATAGTGTTGTATCTATAGATTGAGTGTGCCTTGTCTAAACTGATACTKTTTCTTCTAGATCTGCTCTTATGGTTTTATGATCTGAGATCTTTTGTTCATGATCTATGTTTGTCTTCTTCTACTATAGATCTATCTCTATATGCTGTTTGTGCTTCAGATCTAAGTAGTTTTGTCTTAAATTAAAAAGGGACTGCTGTTTTCAACTTTACCCCAAATTCTAACATAGCTCTAGTGCACTTCTTTAGTGCCTTGTTTTCTTTTTTATTGCAGGATTTGGGTTTGCGGTTAATTCCATTCAATCCCCTTTAGTCTCTTGTGAGCTCAACATCATATCTGCGCAGCAGAACCTTTCCCTACTAATTTTCCTGTTGGTTGGGAGTTCTCCTTGGTTCTTCATGCTGGTAAGTTATGGGGCTGATTTCATGATGTATTGTTGGCTGGAGAAAGGCACCTTATTTGAGGCTATTTAAGCATATTTTATGCACTTCTTTTGTAGATCGTGTTCATAGATTGGAGCTCCCAGCAATAGGGTTTATCTGCTGATTTATTTCAGCCATTTTTTCTTTAGCTGATCCGTGGCCATAGGCTGGTGGCATCAATATTTTTTGTCGCTGCAAAAACAAGGTTCTGGACCATCTCTTTTATACTTGTTTCCAGCATGAGTTCGGAGATTTAGGGTAGTGGCATTTCCATAAGAGCTGTGGAACTATGGTTTCCAAATCTGATTTTTTAAAGCGATTGATCTGGAGATTCTTGGCTAGTGGCATTGCCTTGAGAGCTGTGGATCTAGGTTTCGAGATCTGATTTTTCAGCAGTTTATCCAGAGATTTTTAGCTAATGGCATTGCCCGAAAGGCTGCAGAAATATGGCTTCCAGATCTAATTTTTTCAACAGTTGATCCAAATACTTTTTTGGCTAGTGGCATTGCTCTATGAGCTACGGAACTAGGGTTTCCAGATCTGATATTTTCAGAAGCTAGTCCGGAGATTTTTTGCTAGTGACATTGCCCTAAGGGCTGCAATACTAGAGTCTCCAGATCATCTCTCCTTTTGGGTTAAAAAACCCCAACGCTATCTTTCTTGTTCATTATTTGCAGCAGAATTTTTCTCTCTAGGCTGCTCTCTTCAAAGAAGGCTTGCACCATCCTAGTGCAGATTCAATAAACTTCTAATTTTCTAGAAGACATTGGAATTCGGTACTATTTCCTTTCTTTGGGTCTAATCAAGTTGACTTTTTGCATACCTATTTGCGTCATCTTTGCATATAATGAACTCAGTGGATATTTGCCCTGGTAAATGCGGCAACTTATATCTGGATCGATCAAATATGGAAGAAACCTATATGCAATTCGTCATAACGATGGATGTGTCTCCCTTAGTCACTGGGTTCGTGTTCATATTCGAATTCGGCGAGATTGAAGTTCAACAAAAATTCGATAGTCAAAATTTTGGGGATAAAATTCAGCATTAAGTTTGACAAACTACAAAATTTGAAAAATACAAAATATATATAATAAAATTCAATGTGTTATTTTACAGTAGTGTAAACTATAGTCACAAATTACAATTATTTTACTATAGTCACGAATTATTTTATTATAGTGTAAAATGTAGTCACGAATTATTTAAATGTTGTGTAAACTATAGTGTTATTTCACGAATTAGAATTTTAACTATAGTGTAAATTGTAGTCACGCAATTAGAATTTCACAAGTCACTATAAATTGTAGTTTGGACTCTGTCTAGATCAAGTGTGGGCCACGACCACATGCACCTGGACTTAATACTATCGATAGCACACACCCGACTCGAGTCCTCACTCCTCACTACACAGTCAACTGCAATCTGTCGGGGTATGTATTCAAAGCAGAAGCGATCGTCGAGTTTAAACTTATGATATGTTGGAGAGTCGAGACTGGAGTGATCATCGACGTATGCTCATATGTGTTAAGGTTTAAGTTATTATTAGCTTTCTTTTCAATTTACTAGATAACCATAGCATAGATAGGATCACTGAGAGAAACACAATCACAAGATACACAACATTTATCCTGGGAAACCCTCATGGGGGGAAAACCCAGCAAAAACTTCCTTAATATAGATAGCCAATACAATGCCAAGACAATAAACCAAACACTAGAGAATATCCTCCACTGAGCAATGCGCCTCTCTCTTTCTTCTTCTCCCCACTACAGCTACCAAACTTGCGCACTGAGTGAGCAAATAAGTGAGTGATCAAATGAGGCTCTGGCTTCCTTTATTTATACAAACTGGCAGGTGTTGGAAAGGTGTCTCTTCACTAGGCAGGGCCGACTTGTCTTCTTAGTGGTGAAAACCACTTTAATTAGCCTGGGGGCCGACTTCTCATTTTGCATAATATATTTAGGGTTTGACCAATCCACAAAAGGGGATTTGGTCAATTACAATGCCCGACATGATCAATCCACAAAAGGGGATTGATCTAATGAATAATAACTCAATAATAAATAGAATACNCTGAGATCTTTTGTTCATGATCTATGTTTGTCTTCTTCTACTATAGATCTATCTCTATATGTTGTTTGTGCTTCAGATCTAAGTAGTTTTGTCTTAAATTAAAAAGGGACTGTTGTTTTCAACTTTACCCCAAATTCTAACAATCCTGACCATGATGATGATCAACATGTCCACAGATAGCAGCCAAGCAGACCCCCTTAGATTGCCTCTTCTACTTCAAATCATCCAAGCTCATCACATCTAGTCAACTTAGTGTATGGGAGATGGTAAGCCAGTGTCACCATAAGGTATGTTAGTTCTTTCATGTGAAGTGTTGTGCTTAATATACTAGGCATGTGGATGAGGATCATTGGTTGAAGTTGGATAATGGATCACTAGCTCAAGAAGTTATGGTTGTTTCCTTGTTTCACCTTGGTAGCCAACATTTGTGCCCTAGTCCCGTGTTGTCACCACCCAAGGAAAATGGGTACTGCTGGGGGGGCCTCACAAAGGTAATGTTCCATTTCCCCACCATACTTAACAATTGCCATCCTGGAGCCTGTCGCAGTGTACTAAACTTTGGTAATGGGTCATGGTCCATTCTCTCATGAGAAGAGGGGTTGCTAGAAAAAGTCTAAGAAGAATAAAGAAATAATAATGCTAAAGAAAGAAAGAGAAAATAGCAAAGGACTCTCAAAATCCAATCCAAACTTGAGCTCTACCCTTTCTGCGTTCGCCCCAATCCCAAAGTTGTGATGCTATAGCTTGAAACCTTGTAAAGGGGACTTGCAAATATGATAAGAGGACAAACAAAAAGGCAGATTAAGGGGTTTTGAAAAGCATGGCGCTTAGAAAGTGGTAACTCAAGAGCAAGTGCACCCTCCACAAAGGCGCTCATAGAAATGGACTCAATGACACCATAAGCCATGAAGTAAGCCTAACACGTACCACTATCACACTTACCCTTGAAGGATTCTTTTCTTTCATTGCTTCTCGAGGGACATATCCCTCTACCTGAGTCTTTTCTTTCACTGTTTGGTTGGCACACCTAATAGGGTCAGATGAAGGTCCTCCCATATTCAAACATGCCAACTTACATAAGGTCCTGAGCTAGTGTGAAATTTGAAGGGGATACTTGATGTGAATTATTCATGTAGCTTATATCTTAAGTAACAACTTACTTTGCATGATTCAAGGACTAGTATATCTTATGAACATTGGCTTTACTTGATTTCATATTTTGTTTTGATATGGATGACCCCGACATGGTTCTTGAAGGACGCCCTAGGATTTCACCCATGACGTTGTGCCTCTGTTACAGGATATGGCACGTGTGATGCAGAGCATTCAGTCACTCAATGACTTGACACATTTAAACATTGGCTCTCACATCTTTTGGACCTTGGACAATGCACAGATGGGCTTGATTTGACAGATATGGTCATGATGGCACAGAGATGGGAAAGAAACCCACACCTTGGACTCTACACCCTAGAGACTATCATGCAGTGGATGGAGGACATTGCACGGGGAGATGATTGGGGGACACAGAGACGATTTACAGCCTTCTCCTCTTTGGGCGCCAGCCCTTGCACCTTGGACGTTGGGCATTTAGATGATGACATCATGCTAGGGTTTGATTGAGATGATGGGGTTTGTTGCCACTTGGACGCTAGTGATGACTTAAGATATGGCATGGCATTCTTCCACCACACCTACTCCTCAGACGATGACACATGATCTTGGAGAGGCCCTCCTAGCCCATTGGAGGCATGACGTCACCACACATGTGACCATTTTTGTCTTATTTTCATGATTTTGACATTTTTAGAGGCTAACTTAAGGGGTCGGCCCCACTTATAGACATGACTTTTGACTTTTTGGACCATTTGAGCGCTAGGGTTTCCTTATAAATAAGGCTAGCGCTCCATTTCATTTTCATCATCACATCTCTCACATTTGTGGGAGAGCCACTCTAGAAAAGCTCGCTCTCTTTATCTCTTGTCTCTTGGATCTAGTGCACTACTCTTGGAGGAGGATCTTTTTGTGGATGCTTTGCTTTTTTGGATGATATCTTGTTGCAACTAGGGTTTCTCTTGGCATAGTGACTTGGATAAGTGAGTAATTTTCTTTAAGTTTATGTGTTTGCTCATGGTATAATTGTTAATTTCTATCTTGTTGCATGTTACTTTGTCCTAGTAAAACCCTAGGAAGGAGACATAAGTCTTTCTCTCCTTTAATAATTTGTCTGTCCAAGTCTGGTGAAAGCATCAAGAGACCTAGTCCCTTGCTAAGATTCAAAGGCTTAAGGCCCAAGAGATTTTGCACCTTAAGGTTTTGATCTTAGTCACTTGATCCTTGACCTAGGTCATCTAGAAGAGAGAAAACAGCACCTAGGGCCCAAAAGGCTTTGCACCCTAGAGATCATTCTTGAAGGTTTAGTCCTAAGGCCAAGAGGATTTGCACCTTAGGGTTTAAACCTTATTCTTCTAAATTATCTAAGTCTCTCTTCAAGTGTTTCATGCTTGACTCCATTTCCCCTAGAAAAGACAACGAAACTAGTCTAGAACCCTCCTTGTGGTGAAAAGTACCTTTAGAATTAGCACTCTCTCTATTAAAGTTATTTAACTAACCCTACTAACTCTAATTTTAGCAAACTAATGATATTTATTGCTGCTGTTACAAACGTTTGCTACAGCCGCTAGGGTTTACTACAATTGTTGCATACACACTTGAAATAGTGGCTAAAGTTACTCAGAATCATAGTCTAGCAATTGGATATCATTGTACATGTTGAAGGCTTAAATTTTATGCTCAATTGCCATACTTCCGAGTACCTCTTCTTGTTGCTGTTGCAAAACATCAATTGATGTTATACATTACTTTACTGCCGTAATTTTGCAACAGCCATTGATTTATTGATCATCTAGTGTTTGAGAGGATATTAATGACTTCTACAACTTGGTAATTGTCTATATTATGCTTCAAATTGTTTATTGTCTCATACAGGTGAACCAATTACCTTGTTACCTTTCTTACCTCTCCTAGACCTAGACCTAACACTTAGGTGACCAAGATAGGGGGCTGTGGGCTCAGCTAATCTTGCTATTTGATCCCTTGAGGTCACCGGGGAAGCCTCCCTTGTGTTGGACTTTCTTCAAGCACTAAAACGAGGAAAGTATCTACTAAGGTGACAGTTGTAGAAACTTCCAATTGTTACACAAGATTGGGATCTTGTGGAGGGCTTTGCACAAGTACAAATCATGTGATAACAAGTACCTCCCCTAATCAAATGACCAGCTCCCTCATTGTGTGCACCCAATGGGTTAATCAGCATCCCGATTAGGGTAACAACCTCCTAGGTAAGGGCACTATGCTAACACTCTAACCAAGGTCAAGCATCCACCCAAACTAAGCCATCCATATCTCCATGAAGCATTGCCAAGGGACTAGGAGACATAGTGCTCTCCTAGCAAGGTGAAAACACTTTTGAAGAAACCCCAAAACCTAGCACTCATAACCAGCACAAGTATTTGTCTGAATCTCAATCTAACGCATAGACTTAATTCCAAATAATTGCTGCTGCCTAAAAGACATTTGCTTCAGAATTTCTTATGGTTAAATGCAACATTTTCAAGTAAACTTTGTGACATTTTGAAGTGCTATCCTCAGTTATTACTATTTTTTATAAAAGCCAAATTTGTTTGCTTGATTTGTGCAATTCAGATTTGTCTAAGCAAGCAGCAAGTGTCACAATCCCTACCAAAGATTGATTTCCTCAGCACAAAAAAACAGCTATCTCGTGAAATGTCAGTAATAGAATATGAATGAAGACAATTGCCAATAGATATTCATAAACATGTAATGCTTCATACTTGTGATCCATCTGACAGTTGACCAAGGTAAACGGTGCCAAAGCCACCTTCCCCAAGTTTTTTATTATAATAGAAATTGTCTGTAGCTTCAATCAGTTCCTTGAAGGAGAAGATCTGCCATGTGGGGCTATTTCTTTCTACAACAGTCCTGTACAATTCAAGAAAGCATTCAATTAGAGGTAGGACCATGAGAACACATGCATAAGGAAACTTGTGCAGTTTATTTGATACAAATGGCAAAGAACTGCCATATGTGAGGAAAATTATTAAAATGATGAAGCAGAAGTTGCATGATGGGATAAGTGCAGAGAAAAATAAATAAAATTTTCTAGGGCCCTTCATGATGAAACATACCAGACTTTAGAAGCAAATATTTATCCACTTATAATGCAACTAGACATGAAATACTCATAGAAAATCTGAAATATATGTCTATGCAAGTTAGAAATAATCAGCACCGAGGAAGAAGAAATTTGCAATATTTATTGGTTCCTCGCAACAGAGAAAAGTCAAAAACAGTGAGAAAAGACAATTGTTAGGGACTTCACCTATAGTCAGTAGGTTAATCAAACTAGCATGTATTACTTCATTCAAAAGTAGTGTGTGTCTCCAAATACAATACAGCTCCAATATAAAACAACAGAATCGATCGCAAGAAGCATCGAGCAAAAGCAGAAAACACATTTCTTAAATATTAGCCCACCAGAAAGCCCAATTGAAAGAAAATATGTTGCAAGCACACATGAATGAGATCTTCACTGCCTTTTTCATTGCCAATCTTGTTGATATTCCAAACCCCAGCAAGCACTTCTGTAGATCTAGTGCAAGAGATATGTGTTGTCACTGATTTAATTCCACCCTGCTGGCAGCAAGAATTCCTTTGAATAAAGAATTTATTCCCCTTGCACACCCATAGCAAGAAAGAGCAGAGCTATGCTCAAACACAGTAAAGAAAAATATTCTATCTTCCCCAAGAATAAAGCAGCCAATCGCATAGAATATCTGATGATCCAAAACTTCATGATTACCAATAGACCCTAAAAACATTTCTACAGGACCTTACTAATCCACCATGAATAGGCAAATATAGGAGGAAGGACAGAATCTCTTACAGGAAAATTTAGGAGAAATGATAGAATCTTTTAAAGAAACTAGCTTTACCATTGATATTTTTTAAAGAATCAATGTTCATTGATGGAGAAAATGTTAAATTTTCTCCAGAAAGCTTTACTAGCTTTCTGGTTTAGTATAAAATCATTAAATAGAAACTGCTTATCCCTACTGAGGAATTGCAGATTTTATGCTATCCCCTTTAATAGGGACTAAACAGAATGCAGTTCCATGTTAAGTAAATTTTAGTAGCAGAGTTCCAGAAAATGTTCACATGGGAACTATAAATTTTTAAATAAGGTAATAAATGAAAAATCTAGAGATGCTTCTGTATGATACATATATCATCGTATTGCTGCTAAAAGTGATATCAAATTCCATCAAAAAAAGTGTTTCCAATTATATATATAGTAGTTTCACCTACCCTTTTATGCATTTTTGCAAGATGTCGAGTAACCTACATGAACTTGTTTACAATTTCTAGGCTAAAAGCATAAATCAGGAATGTTTAGCATTCCTTTAGATTTTCTTCCTTCAATTCTTCCATGCTTATAGCTCATTGAGATCTCACCTCATAAAGCTTATCACCAAGGATATGCTGATTATTGTCCAAGTGTTAGTACTAGCTAGAAATCTCCATAAGAACTTGTGACTTATAATTTTGGGGAAACATCATCACAAATGGGACATACATTGCATTTTTTGAAAAATAAATGCAGTCAAACTCCAAAAAGTGTTTGTTCAAAATACTAGATATGTCCATGTTCCCAGAGTCCAGATTTTACAGCTATACCATTCAAAATATATGTATGTTGTTCCTTCTATGCAAAGTTGCAGAACATGCTTTTTATAAGCTCTGGGAACTGTAATGCGTCCTCATAACAAGAACATTACTGCAAGTCAAACAACCTAAGAAAGCACTGCGCTAGTCCTGGTTTATTGATTTAATAAACACAAAGATCTTGCCAGGGCAGCAAATGAGGTTAAAAAACCTAGGGCTTATGTATATGATAGCCCCCTGATAATTGCAACTGGTGACTAAGTTAGTGAAATCCTAACAAACTCTACCACACATTTTCTACCCAAAGGGAAAGTTAGTATTATACTAATGAACCAAGCACATCAGATCATCAACTCTAGTAGTATGGTCTGATGCAGTTGGTTCTTCTTTCATTCTTTTCACTTTGGCAAGAAAAGAAAACTAAGTCGTATATTACATAGAACACAATGTACATCAGGATGGGGCTCTGAACGCACTACTTCTTCTTCCCACCCAAGCAAGGAGAGCAAGTATCTCCAATTGATCCAACAAATCAATCAGAAAAATAAATTTCTTTAGCAGCAGAAGCTTAGCGCAGACGTGTGTTGGTAAGTCAACCAGTGATCTATCAAAATCTATGCAATTGGATCTTGCAGCCATACTTAGAGAGAGTTCAACTCCAGACTCACTCAAAGAAGTTTTGTTAAATCATCATGAACGTGGCCTTACAAAGAGGAATTTTAGCTACAAGCTTAGACTATTTCAAATGAAATATGGGCCCAACATCACCTAAATAACTTTAATTTCTTGACTTATCAGGTATCTTTTGGCAGCCTTCAACAAATGGTATGACCTAAGCGAGTTTAGGCTGCATGCACATTGAATAGTTCTGTCAAAGGCTACCTAATCAATCAAATGATTATTCAATTCATGAAAAAGAACTTACACCCAATCAATGAGATTTAAGCATACTTTATCATTAACCACTTTTTAAAATCTAATTTAAATACATAAGCATTGAGTAAATGACAGCCCATAAATATGGTAGACAGCAACATAACTATGTACATGAGAGTTTACATTATATTGAGCATGAGCTAAGAGTTCATGGGAGAAATGATGAGAGACGAAATATCTGGTTAGGGTTTAGAGGTTATGGAGCTGGATATCGTAGATTACACGGATGATCCCCTCGAGGGACATCAAATCTGGTCTTCTCTGAAGGTTGAGGCCAAGGATAGTGGTTTGTCCCAAAGGAATAAGGTGAACTAGACACCGGAATCCAAAAATTTGGCAAAAATCACTTTGGGGTTTGGTACAAAAGTGGGTTTGTATGGGAATATCCCGAGGACAGGAGGGCAGGACAGAGCTTTTATTGATCCGCAGTTAAGTCAGGCCAAGTCTGGTGTCTATTCATTGGTTGACAGGACAGTGGTTCAGGTGGAAAAGGCAGTTGGAGTGCCTTCTAGAGTTATTCCAGCATGTGAGGATCGAGCTTCAGGATATGACTTACATTTGTTGGGTTGTGCTATCCAAGGATCGAGAAACAATGCCTTGAAGGCTTCTGGACAGTTGCATGAGCAGTTCTCATGTAGCAGTGTAGGTAATCCTTGACGAACCTCTGATTTGCAGTTGACATTCTAAGAAGGGCATTGCTTTGCATTGTATCTGTAATATCCCTAGATCCGCAGATCTGGATATTAACCTCAACTGCTGACTATCTGCTATCGAAACTGATACTCTTTGGGATTATGGATGCAGTTAAGGGTTTCTGATTGAGTTTCAATAGTTCTGAGCTTCATGTGAAGCTTGCATGTTTCTTTGTTTGAGTAGAATGGATTGTTTAGATATTTTGATTAAGTAGTCAATTACAAACAATCGCATACATGTACAAAAATTCATTCACAACTGCATGCATGTAAATAGTAATCAAATAGTTTCAGATAGATCAGACAATGAATGGATCTATCCTGGAAATACAAGATATAACTAGAAAAGTACCAGAAACTACATGCGATGATAGATCGGTGCCATGCAAGGCCTGAAAGATGACATGCAAGCTGGTCGGATGACATGCATGTGGAAAATTGCTGCATGCATGAGGAATTGTCGCATGCAAGGTGGATCTGTTAGATTCCACCATCGGAAACTGATGGAAACTGACTCAATGGATGCACCCTGCTCGAAGCTCAACTGGTTCGGAAGGATCTACTGATCTGCTAAGTCCCCAAGGCTGGCGAACTTCTTTCCCTTCTTTTCACCCACAAAATTACGCTGCAACAGCCGGAAATGGTTGGATAAATCACCCTAGATTATTCCACCGTTGGAATCTGCTGTAAACTGTCTCAATAGAGGTGCCCTGCCTCCTCCTCCAATGGGTCGGAAGGAATCTAGCTCAATGTCTCCGTGGATGAGTAGATCTGATAAATTGTACTATCTCTGTTGCCGATAAACCCACTGCAAACCCTCACTGCCTGAATATGACGCCTTGGTGGCTAGGATGCTCAAAAACCTGCTCTGGATGGTTCTATGGAGCGCCTTGCCCTGATCTCAACTGGGTTTGAAGGGCTAAGATTCGTTAGGCCTCTTCAGGTGAAGCGACCTGCTCTGTGACTAATTCCCTCCTTTGGAATCCACGCTGAAACTATTGTTGAAACTGTGATCAAGCAATGGAAAACCTGTATGCTTTCCCAATTGGCTAGGGTGTGTCTCTCAACACCGAATCCAATCAACTGGTGTCTTCCTCATGGAATCCACAATCCTCCACTGATTTGCCTGAACCTGTGTGTTTTCTCATCTCAGATCAATTCTCAAATCATAATCTGCAATAATGAGGAATTAGGTCGTTTTTTCTCCATCATGTACTCTCCCAACCCTAATTCTTCGTTGACCTCTATAATTAGCTCATTTCACTTAAGCGACTTCTATATTTAGCTTTATAAGTTTATATTCCTTAATTTACTTAAAAATAGCTTTTCTCACTTTTCACTTAATGTCACTTTCGAAATATAACATTCCCTAGTGAAATGACATCAAATGACATGTTTCCCCTGTTTCTTCATGGCCATAGTCTAAAAGGGGATGTTTAGACTACTAAGCCCTCCTCTTTGGGGCTCCTACTCGGAAAGGGACATTACAGTCCTCCCTTCTCGAGATTGCTTGTCCTCAAGCAACATCAACCCAGGGTGCTGCAAAATCTGCTCATTATCCCACATAGCATCCTCTACTGGAAGTCCCCTCCATCTGACCAAACACTCCCTGATGACCCTGCTCAACCTCCTCTCTCTGAACTCCAATATCTCCTCAGGAACTAACTCCAACTGCCCCTCCTCATCCAACGGTGGAAGCTCCTCTAAAGTGTTGATGAATTGTCCCACTGCTTTCTTAAGACAAGAAACGTGGAGCACATTGTGAATCTGGCTCCCCTCTGGTAGCTCTATCTCGTAGGCCACTTCGCCTACCCTGCATATGACCCTGTATGGTCCATAGAACCTGGGCTTGAGCTTCTCCGCCCCGCTCTTCTTCAAAGATGACTTCATGTATGGTTGTAGCCTCAGGAATACTAGATCCCCTACCTCAAAGCTAAGCTCTACCATGTGTCTGTCTGCATTCACCTTTTGTCGATTTTGTGCCATCTATAGATTCTCCTTTAGTACCTTGAGAATCTCCTGACTCTCTACTATCCAGTCCTTGGCCTTGGGAGCCCTGTTGTCTCCAAAAACCAAATCAATGAAAGTGGGAGCATCATATCCATATAATGCTCTGAATGGGGTCATACCTATGGACATGTGGAAGGTAGTGTTGTAACAGTGCTCTCCAAGATGTAACCACCTTACCCGCGCTTGTTGTTGTCCGCTCACATGGTTCCTCAAGTAGCCCTCTATCCACTTGTTGACTATCTCAGTCTGCCCATCAGTCTCGGGGTGGTAACTAGTGTTGGATGTCAACTTTGTACCAACCAATTTGAATAACTCCTACCAAAATGTGTTGATGAACCGACTGTCTCTGTCACTGACTATACTCTGTGGCAACTCGTGAAGTTTGAAGAACAACTTTGCCACCTGCACTGCGCTGTAGTATGTAGGAATCGCAAAAAACTTGCGCAAATTTGGTCAATCTATCGACCACTACAAATATGCAGTCCTTACCCTCAGCCTTAGGTAGGCCTGTAATGAAGTCCATGGATATACTTTTCCATTTTTGCTCCGGAGTAGGGAATGGTTGAAGCAACCCTGCTAGGAGTGTCTGCTCTGACTTGTTCTACTGACAAGTCACACACTCACTGATATGTCTCATTACATCCTTCTTGAGACCCTTCCAAGAGAATCTTCCCCTGACATGCATGTATGTCTTGAAGAAGCCCTAATGGCCTGCTAAAAGTGAGTCGTGTACTACCGCCAAGATCTTCTTTTTGAGACTAGATCCGGGCACAAGGTAGACTCGGTCTTTATAGAAGCTGACCTCATCTATGACTATGTACCTGTCGTCCTGTACCTGTCCATCCAATAAATCACATGCAAACTTATTCTTAGAATACTCTACTGATATTGTTGGCGGGAGTCTATTGTTGACTCAACAAAGCCCTGATCTCTGCCTGATACTGTTGGCGAGTGTCTAAATCCCTCCGCGTGGTGATCACACACTCTGCTGCATATGCTACTCCCCCATGTCTGAAGATCCTCTCCATCCTCTTTGCTGACACTGTCCTGGGTGCCCCTGTCGACATACCCCTTAGTACAATCTTCTTCCCCTCATGGTCTTTGAATCCCATCTCAAGTGTTTGGTAATTGGTATAAGTCTTGCCCAAGGTGATCAACCATTGAACTCTCAATACCACATCTATGTATCAGAAAGGTCAACTACATGGAATGTATCCTTCACTGTGTAGTTGCCTAGATGTACCTCTAAGTCTGGAACTCGATCCAAACACTCTATTGTGTGACCATTAGCTATTGCAACATCAAAACCCTCAAACTCCTCGGTTTGCAGTGCTCTCCTAGCTACCAGTGCAACGTCAATGAATTTGTGGGTCGCCCCACCATCTATCAAGGCAATGGCATGTTGTCCCTAAATAGTCCCTCTGATCCTGAGTGTGTCATACCTAGGGACTCTAGAAAGGGTCGCTATGACTCCTCCCTTCATTGGTGCTTGTCTCTTAGCCTTCTCGCGAGGTTGTGGCTCTACCGGTGGCTGTGCCCCTACCGATGTTGGTGGTCTCCTTGGAGGCTGCTCCTCCTCGTGCAATGGCTCCTCCTTTGAGCTAATGGACTCACTATCTTGTGCATGACTGCCTGTTATCGCACAATTTGTAGGAAGGGTTTTGGTTAGCTTGAGTCAAGGCTTCAAACTGGCGTAACAGGAACTTCCCCACCCACTGTCACCTCGATGGGGAGCTCTTTCTATTTAGGAGGGCTAGTCCAAGGGAGACGTCCCTATGTAATCTGGTTTTCTGAAGGGCTAAAGGT
>SNQJ01S0002372.1:297547-318286 GCA_010110895.2 Picea sitchensis
TATATATATATATACAACTCATATACAATTTATATCTAAACTATATACTTATATATAACCTCGCCAACAAGAAAAAAAAATGTGCCGACCAGGAAAAAAAGGCATCGAGTTGAGATTCAAACCCGCCGACCAGGAAGAAAAGGCGTCGACCTGAGATTCGAACTTGCCAACCAGGAAAAAAAGCATCGACCTGACATTCAAACCTGCGCCGACCAGGAAAAAAAACTGTGTCCACCGGAGATTCGAACATGCAGCAACCTGAGATTGGAAGATGTCGCAACTCCCGCTTGCATTGCCATCGCATCCCGCAAACCTCGGATCGCTTACCCCACAACTCAATTTCTTGCGCAGCTACCCTTGTTAGTTTACCTGCGTTGGACGTCTGCTTTGTCACGGGCGGATCCTCGGCAGATCCTGGCGGATCCGGATCCGAATCAGTATCCAATCTGGGGATCCACGGATCCAGCCCCCGGGTCTCATAGATCCGGTAACATAGCTTTTTTGCAATGTTGTTTATTACAGTCGTAGATTCTCAGTGTCTAAATATATGCATATTTCCAGAGGCAAATTTGAAAACGGTGAATACAAATAATTTAGCATGTTACAAATATATATTATCTATTGATGGTTTTCTGATTCAAAAATGAAATGGTTGGTAGGGGGTGATCATCAAGGTCCTTAACTATGCAGGTGGAATTGTCGAGTTCAATATACTGTTTCTCTAAAGGCTGCTCAGGATCTTTGTAAGTCAAATTCTGCTAGAGTAATTCAGAGCGGCCTAATTGTCATTCATTCACAACATGCACATAATAATGAGGATTTGATGATTAAATAACATGGTATTCAGTCCAATGAATTCACATTGCATGTATAACTTGTTGAAGTTGCGACACACACTGGTGTCACATATGCTATAGTGATATAACTTTTCATTTAACCAAGATTTAGAAGCACCTACATGAACCTAAAAACAGCAGTCTAAATTTTAATGAAAAAGTATTTAATTCGGTTTGTACAGCATATTTGAATCCTGAAAATTCAAATCACCAACAAGCAAACAAAGAAAAGCATTACCTTAGACTGTTCAATGTTAGACTCTGCCAATGCCACGACCCCAGCAAGTGCTTCTAAGGCAAGCCCTGCAAAAATTCAAAACTGCATGTCAACACATTCAAATGAAATGGAAACTATGCTACAGAATATTTATCGGTAGAAAATAACTAACAGTCAAGATGAAATGAACTGAAATCGATCCTATTCCAATCAGCCATAATTCAGTAAATGGCTACCAAATCAAATATGGTCAATTAATTCAACCAGCTTTTACTAAATAATCAATAGAATAATTTCAGAACACAAACGAGACCATAGTGAGGAAAAGCAGCACATAATTAATTTTCAGCAGATAAAGATTCCAAGTGGAAGCTGGTAAAACTAATTGTTCCAAAACAAAACAATCACAAGTTACTTTAGATTTGAAATAAAGTCTTATCATCACAATTCCCAATTATCATTCCAGGATGTTTTATGACATGAACAAAATCATGACCATCAATCCATGTCTTTTCCATTCCAAACCTTTCTGAAAAATAACTCAAGACAAAGTTCAATTAAGCTAGATTGAGAGTAAGGCCAACCATTAGATCCACTGATTAACAATTTTTCCTATTCTAACTAACCCCTACATGTGCTAGGCTCATACAAAACAAACTGTTGGATTAGACTAGATATACAATTTAAAAAAGGTGTATGAAAGTGACAACTACCCTTAAGGAGTAAATTAATCAATCACTGTGCAGTTCATACAATTTTAGTTTAAAATTAAGAAATCCTATGCCTTCTCTATTTGCCACGCAATGATTTGTTTTGGGTATAATACAACACTATCAGCTATAAAAGAGTTTTTCTTAAGTTGTCCTCAAAACAATCCCTCGCTCACTTCAAGTCCATTCACCCTCAAAGGGGACTTTCATAAGCCTCAGTTGCCACCAATGTTGCAAAGATTGGGTGGAAATTGGAATATAACTTCAACAAAAAAAGAACCTTTTAACGATACATATGAACAAAACCTGTAAATCACTAATGCCAATACAGGTGAAACATGAGAATGATTTTAGGTTCAATAAAAATGAAACTGGTTAGCAGAGGAAGACACTGCTGCAATTGCTATTAAATAACAAATTCCGCTATAGAGGTAGCTTGCCCTGCATGTATTTCCCAAAAAAGCATCCAATGAAAGAAGAAAAAGCCAAAACGGCCTTTCAAGAACAAAAAGGGGGCATGAACAGAAACTAACCTATCAATAGGTTGGTCAGTTTTTTAAATGATTTTTGTCCAAGAGGCCAATTAGACTTTGGGATGAAAAGCACATCTCACTGTAGAATTCCTGTGCAAAAGGAATAAGGTGACAAATGAATAGCTCCAAAGTGCGGTGAGGAACTCCCACTCAATTCAAATGACAAATAAGATACCACAGCCTAGCACTGCAACAGGTAAAAGGTCTATAATGCTAGATACTAATAATCCTGTTCCTAGATTCACAACTATAAGCAATGCAGTTGGGTTACTATGTTATCACATATCATTTGAGATTGTTAATTAAGACTTGCAAGCTAGGTTATCTGTACGTGCATAGCATGTTATGCAACTGACAAAAATTTTAAGAAGAGATAAAAGTTTGGTCCAATTAGTGCATAGCTTACAAATAAGCACTTGTCCCTTCAATGGTCATAGAATTAGAAAGTTCCATAAGGGAGGTACAGGTAAGACAATTTGGTCTCTCTCCAAAGCTTAATCACCATGTATAACAAATTTAAAAAAAAAAAAAAACTCGACTTTCATTGAATCTCAAGCAGTGGCAAATTTAATCGGCCATGCAGAATTTTTTACAAGTTCAAAAATCAGTGTTAAGATTTGGCTTTTTTGTCAAACTTAAAAAATATAAAAACAAAACCATATATGTATGTATTCAGTCTTGACATTCAATTTAACATATTTTTTAGTCAAATTTGAAGTATTTGTATTTATTTTTTATATATGAAGTTATAATGGAATATGTGATTCATCTATGGTCATTAATTGGATGAAAGGAAGTCTCCAAGTACAAAATATTTTTCTCCTTCCACTAGCATACCAATTAAAGGCAATATCTAGTCAGTTTGTTTGGGTCAGCTATACAGCCTGAGTGGGCCTAGTGGTTAAGAACATGTGTTTCCTCTTAAGAGGTCACAAGTTCAAATCCAGAGGGGGGTAGGGTATGTATACCTCCGTAGACTTTACCAGTCAAATCGCTGGGCAGAGGGGGGGTCCCTTGTCCCACAAACAAGGGGGTCTCATACACCAATTTGGTGTGGCTTGGCCATGACCTTAAAAATAGATTATTATTATTATTATATAGAGAGAGCACAACAAGATTGTGGATCAGCTCTCAAAGGAAGGACTTCATCTACCTTAGCTTTATGGTTCCTTGGAAGAAGTACAAGATGGCCAAACAATGGTTTTACAACAGTTTTCATTTAATGATTTCTGAACTCCTTTTGAACCTGTATTTAGACAATACATGGGTCTGTTAAAGTATACTGTTTTTACCTGATAGATTGTATATGTGATATGATGAAAGTTATGGATTTTTACAGATTTTTCGGGAAAGATTCTACAGAAATCTATCTTTTGATGATCTTTTTTGGATTGTGACTAGAGCACCTGAGTATTGTATTTTTGTTTATCTCAAATAAAAATACTTATTTTTTCTTGGAAAATAAAATGAAGTTATAATGAAATTAACTTTTTGTTTTATCAAACTTAATGGTGAATTTTATCATATATTTTTGCATTAATATTTTTCAAATTCCAATGTCCTCTAATTTGAACACGAACCCTAACCAGGTGACTTAGTATCCAGGTAAGACCATTCAGTCTCGTGGGCAGTTTAATAGAAGCTCTCTCTCTCTCTCTCTCTCTCTCTCTCTCTCTCTCTGTTTTAGAATTAAACTTGAATTAGATATATCATATATATTTCCAGATAAGATGGACAATATTTTTCATCTCGTATATTAGTAAAAGCTTTGTATTGCAATAATGCAGCGTACCAGGATTTCCCAAAACCATTTTGGTAAAGGCTTTGTACAGAAATAAAGAGGCACTTCAATGCTCTCTCTTGAATTCTTAGCCATGCCAAAAGTCTTCAATTGAGTAATTGGAGGCTTAATATATTATTTCCTCCCTGCAACTCAACAGAAAAGAAACAAAAGGAAGGCAAACAAGCAAGGCAGGCAGGCAGGCAGGATCTCATGAGTATCATCTGCTTGCTTGTTTCCATTGCCTTCTCCTTCTTCTTGGGCAAGCAGAATGAATGAATGAATTTACATACATATCTGTATCTGTATATCTCTGCCCATTACCATTCCCATTATCTCTGGTGTTTGGGGTTCAAGTAATTTTGTCTGTGAGCCCTTTAGAAGATCTTTACAAGATCCTAGAAATCTGTGGCATCCCCAACTGCATCTGTGCATTCCTTGGATAAACACCAATGGAAGACATCAAAGAAGGGGGAATCACAGACTCTGTAGAGACTTCAAGCGAGGTTTAAGCGTTCACAATATTTTGCCAATGTCACAAAAGAAAGTACCGAGCTTGAACATTTTAACAGCCACTAGGTTTTGAAGCGACAGTGGTAGGAGGAGAACCCCCACCCTCACTCACTAAGAATTGTTATGGAAAAAGGGCCAAACTTCAGTGGAAACCAATGGAAAGGCAAGGTTTTGCGGTATTCTAATGAGAGAGCAGCAACAGCAATAGAAGACTTGGAGAGCTCCGCCACCAGCCTAAAGCCCTCCCTTAGAAGACACCACAATAACAGCAACAACCATGTTTCCGATGCCCAGGAAGATGATCAATTTCTCCCCAATGTAAATATAAGCAGAATTTTGGAGCAGGTGGTTCATGCCAACTCCAAGAAACAAATGATGCCAAGGATACCATCCAAGAATGCATCTCCAAGTTCATCAGTCCCATTACCAGCAAGGCAAGGGATAAGTGCCAATGAGAAAAAATGAAGATGATCAACCAAGACGACCTGTTATGGCCCATGGGCACACTAGGGATTGTGGCCTACATTGAGCCTCTCAAGCTTTACTTGTAAAAATGCAGAGAGATCAAGAAAGTCCATGGCAGAGCCTTGACTAGGAGTCTAGGACGACAGGAAGAACAAATCGAACAGGCAATAACAACAAAAAATGTCACCAAAGCCAAATTCTGTCCAATTTTGTAGTCTATACCAGCAGACCAAAAGCAAAACAAACTAATAAACCTGCAAAACAACCCAAACAAGAAATGACCAAAAGCAGGGACACAAAGGATGTATAAGACGTTGAAATATCAGGCATAATAGAACAACCCAGAAGGGACAGAACCAGAAACAGAAAGTGAAAACTCAGGATGGGAGTTTGAGGCACAACAGCCAGAAACGGGAACTATATACAGTCCATTTCATACACAAGCAAAGCAGAATCCTGCAATGGAGGTAGCATCTTGGAACTTACGGGCAGGGAAAATTAAAATACTATGAGAGGCAGTAGAAGAACTACAGCAGGGAAACCAAGACAAAACAGACATAATCAAGAATACAGAATTCAAGATGGAAAAAAGCAAAACTAGGCAATCAGCAACTCATAATCCATGAAGTCGGGCTACGGGAAGAAGTTCAAGCCCTGGAAGCACATTTGGGTCGAGCAAAAACAAAATCCGGCAGCTACAAAAAGAATTAAATAAGTTAAATGAGAACATCACCAAGTAGATAAAAGATATTGAACAGGTGGAAGGAGAAATCAGTAATGAGAATGGAACCCTAGAGGAAATGTGGTCAGTATTGGTCAAAGTCAAGAAGCAAAAATGGAAATCAAGGAATGGATTATGACAAGCAAATCCTGGGCAGATATGATCGCAAGGCAACAAGGGTCAGGGGCCGAAACTAAAGCAATCATGCAACAAGAGGTGAAGAGCATTGCCCTGGAGGAGCATGAAAGGCAAAGCAGGATTGCAAACATTATAGTAACAAGAAAAGAATATGGAGGAAATCTTTAGGACCAAGCAGCAGTGGCAAAGATATTATTAAGAGACAAATTGAAATGGTCAAGGGGACCTTCCACTCAGCTGAAAGAGTCAGGAACAAGTCAGGGCAGAAAAGTTGAGCATGTACTTTGAAGATCAATTCTCGAATGTACAAGACAGAAACAGTATTGTAAGGAGCAAGGGGAAACTAAAGGGAATGAAGAGATCTATAGGCAGGGATCACACACCTCTACAGCAGGAAGAAAGGCGAAAGGAATGGGAAAAGATCAAAGAAGCAAGACAGAGTGGGAACTGGACAATTCTATGGAACAGAAGGGCTAAAATAGATGAATTTAAGGGCACTACGAGGAAATAGGAAAAGGTGGCCCCGGTGACCCAAAACAGCCTCAAGGATACCCTAGGAGAAGGGATCACAGATGGGAGCCAATAGCAGAGGGCCAGGACATAATTGTCCCAGTAGAAACACGTGAACATGATGGCTGTAGGATAGAGGAAGTACCACATCTCAAGAAATGGTCAGTTTGGAATCCGCTGTCAATAAATCACAAAGGTCATAGTGGCATCACATGCCTGGTAAAAGAATCTTGGCAGAAGGACATCACATTAAAAAGAATAGATAAATATAACTAATATATCTGGCTTGAAATCAGAAGCAATAGCACCAGCACATTCATGGCAATTTGCTATTTTACTCCACAAAAACAGACTTTTACAAAATGCATGTGATAAACTATGAAGAACTATTCCAGCAGATCATAGCAAACATTGCTGAATTCAAGGGGAACATGGACATTTTAGTGACAGGAGACTTGCAAAACAGGGAGCCTACAGATAGTTTTAAGTTGTTATACAAAAAACGATCACCCCTTATGGCTAAAAGAAGATGAAGAAAAATATGGAAAAGATTGGTGAATAAGGATAAATAAGTTGCTCACTTTCGGGAAGAATTAATTAACACGTGTAATGCACACAAACTTGTTGTTTACAATGGGATGAATAGGTTGAAGAACACGAAGGTCAAGGTGCTTCACACACAACAGTCAAAGTGTAGTGGACTATGTCCTTTGTACACCAAGCAGTCTGGAGAAGATCAGAGGAGAAATGCAAAAGGATAATGCAGGCAATTGAGACAGCTTAGAAGTGCAAGAACAAGGGAAGAAAGCATGCAGTAGGCAAGCAGACTTCCAATAAATCCATGGTATAGTGAAAGATGTAAAGAGATAAGAAAAAATTACATGCACCATCAAGGGAAAACCTCAAGGCCTACAAGAGTGTAGTCAAAACACAAAAGAACAGATATGTAGAAGAACAGCAGGACGAAATGTTGACAATGGCCAAAAAGAACCCAATGGCTTTTTGGAGGGAACTTCAAGTGAGGAAGCCAAGTCAAGAAATGGTAGTTTTTGTAGCTCGGAGGTACTTGTGCATTGGCAGTGCCCAGCATGCGGAAGTGACCAAGCATATTTCTCTCTTTACTGACTTGACTTTATAAAATGATTTTATAAAGTTAAGTGGGGTCTTTTATTTAATGGGTAAAAGTGACTTTATAATGTTTGGGTCACTTAAGTGATTTAAGTGACCTCAACGGAAGATTAAGTCACATCCGTTGATCTTGTGGAGCAAGATCAAATCTCAGCCCTTGACATCTAGGGTTTGAGCGGTTACACATTAAAGAATGCATAAATGCAGCACTAGAGGAGAAGGGGGGCACACTTTTCAAGGAGGGAAAGTGGGAAAGTGAAGGGGCACATTTTCCAAAGAAGATTGAGCTGAGAGAAAAGAATGACAGCAAGAGTGGGAAACATATCTCAAGGGAAAGAGAGGGCATGCATCCCAAGGAAAGTTCAGCATTATTTTTGACAGTCCGTACAGCTGCTACAGGAAGGTCGTACAGCATTTGTTGCTGGCCGTGCAGCTAATTTATGCACAGAAATCGAGGCATCCATTCAGCTGAAGTTCAGCACGATTTCCAAGGCATTTTGCTGAGAGAAAATCGGTAGTCTGTACAGGAAAAGTACAGTGCTGTGCACAGATTTTGACAAGTGGTTTGTTGACAGAGAGGCCATACAGTTCAGGCTGTACGGCAGAAATCTGGGCACAGATTTCAAGGTCTGATTTTTTTGTGGTCTTTGACACAGTTTTTGAGGTGGTCTGTTGGCACAATTTACAAGATAAGTACTGCTGTAATTAATGCTGAAATATATTGCTGTTGTACACTCAGATGTTTCCTGCAAGCTCAATAAGAAGAATCTCTCCTTGGCTGGTTTTCCTTTCGGGGTTTTTCCAGGGGCATTGCCCAGAAATTTCTTCTGTCAAATGTGTATGCATGCTTGTCTACTGTTCATTTATTTCCGCTGCTGAGTTTCAGATCTTAGTCATTTGTATTTCTGCTCATAAAACATAATTGAATGTTTTGTATTGACATGCATTACTGTTGAAGTTTTATTGGAGGTTGAAATCAGTGTTTGGCTAGTGTTTCCCTAGTTTTAGGTGAAATTTCTACAAGAAAATGATATTTTGAAAGAACAGTGGATGCAACACACAAGGAAGTCGTATGAAAACATAACAGCGAGGAAGAACCCCCAAAAACTGGAACAAAAAGGGATGCTTTTCCAGAAGAGGATGCTCCCGAGGGAATCAAATGGCTAGCTCGAGGAAAAGCAAAGGACAGCTACAAACAGAACACCTAAAAGGGGGCGACAATTATATAAGCAAACATATTGTGGAGACATTGAACCAAATGGTCAGAGAAGAATTTCCCGAGGTGGGCCACCAACCTTATCATCCCAATTTTCAAGCAAGGAAAGAAAGACAACCCCGGTAACTATAGAAAGATAATGATTAACCCAATCTTTGCTAAACTGATAGGAGGAATCATGGAAAAGAAAGTAAAGGGTGCAATGATATGGTAAGCACGCTTCAGGCCAAAGCACTTAACCATAGACCACTGCCTAGCATTGAGACACATGGTGGAAAAAGCTTGGTGCTGCTTTGTCGATTTTCATAAGGCATTTGGCACAGTCCCATGACACAAACTTTGGAAAAGAATCGTAGAGTGGCCATACAGATGGAATAGAGAGAGACTGTGCAAAGTTATATGAACAGGTCAAAGATATAATAAGAACCAAGTTACCAGAACTGGACCTGTTGTTGAACCGGTCAACCCAAAAAACCAGAACCGAACCGTAACCGGAAAAAAAACGGATCAAAAAACCAGTCACCAAAAATACATAAAATATTCAAATTTTGAAAAAAAAATACATATTCATGTGCATCCATGTGAATCAAAACCAGTATACAAAAATTTGTAAAGTTTCTCATATATATATAACAAGTAACATTGTATAAAACCAAAATAGCACTAACAGTAAGTGGCAAGTGCACTCCATAGTCATATGAATATCTGGATTCTGAATCAAATACATCATCAAAAAGGCTCTAAATGGCCTATAAAGTCCAAAAATAACTCTAGAGTCTAGGCTAGAGGCTAGAGAGTAGAGACTACACAATCTAATAGTTTGAATCTGCATACTGAAACTCAGACTCGTAGGACTAAGACTCAGACTCAGAGTCATCATCTACATCCTCAATATGAGTAGACTCAACAAGGGGATTCCGAGCCTGGCTTGATTCCCTTGGTCCAGAAGGCAAAGATACAGTTGCAACATCAGTGCACACATTCTCTTGATGTGTCTGTGGATCCAAATCCATGCAGGAAAGGTCTTCATTGTCAAAAGTTGTTGGCTGAGTCTCTTTCTTTTTTTCCTTTTTTAAAAAAAATTGCAAATCCCCTTACTTTTCCGGTCGTACGGCGGCTGTGCGGAACGAACAAGAAAATAAATAAATAAAACGGAAAAACCGGTTCCATACGGAACCAGTCAAAAGCGGTTTGAATGTCTGGTTTGAACCGATAAGCCCTCTAAACCGGTCAGACCGACCGGTTCCGGTCCGGTTCTGGTAACACTGATAAGAACAAACAGAGGTCTGTTGGACATCCTATGCAGTGACATGGGAGTGAGACAAGGGTGCCCACTCTTACCCACACTCTTTGGCTATGCATAAGACCAACTAGAGAAATGGATAGATGAAAAGGGGGGAGGTGGGGTAAAAATAGCAGGTCTAATAATCAAGATCCTTCTTAAGTGAGGACCCTTCACAGATGATGTCATCCTGGAAGCAAGGACCCTTAGCAGCTTACAAGATCACTTGACAGTGCTGGACACCTTTTGTAAGGAAGTAGGGATGGAAGCAAGACAGGAGTGATCATATTCTATTACAAAAGAAAGTGAACCAGTGACAAATCACATTCAGGGGGAAGGCATTAGAAATGGTTCAAAGCTACAAGTACTTAGGTCGAGAGTACAATGAGAAGTTGAGATGGGAGCAATGCACATGAAAAAGAATTTAGGAAGGATGGAACGCAACTTTCAACCTACAAAACAAATACAGATCAGCGGAAGTATGGGATTGGAAGATTATCAGCTCTTTTCCAATTGCTAGTCACACCAATACTTCTCTATGGATGTAAGATATGGGGACCTAGTATCTCCAAGGCTAGGGGAGCACAGCACAACTATAAACTTTAAAGAGTACAGAAGCATATAGCAGTCTTGCTCCTAAGAATAAAGACCTCTACCCCGTCTGAGATTGTTCTAGTAGAAACATGACTCTGCCTGCTAGAAATGGAAGTATATATAAAGCTCATCTATACCGGCAGAGAATAGCAGAAAGAGGGAACACTGCCCACTCAGGTAATCAAGGATATATTAACAAGAAGGAACATGGAACATGCAGTGAAAAAATGGCTACGTTACTGGAACGTTATAAAAGAGAAACACACTAGAGACGAAAAAGAGCTAAGAAGACACCAACAAAACAGTTACAGGAACAACAGTATTATATAGAGCATTCAATCCCAGATATGAAATAAAAATACATGAATACCTAACAGTCGACATGCCATGGAAAGATAAGGAGACATCGGCTTCTATAAGAACAAGTTTGCATAAATTAAAATGCAAAACAGGGAGGTGGCAGGAACTAAGAAAAATTAGGAATAGAGGACATGTCAGGTATACGGATCAGACAAGGTCGAGACAGAGCAGCATTTCTTCATCAGATTAGAGGTTACAACCACATCAAAAGAGGGTCACCTTTAGAGGATGTCAGATGGATAGAACTATTTGAGGGCAAGCAGCAGGACATTGAGCGGAGGGCCACCAAGATGACGAACCAGAAGAGCAAGCTCCTGAGATCAACCAACACCCAAGAGGTACGTATACAGTTCAGGCTGTCTTACTTAGATGTACTTCCCTCATTTGTAGCTAGACATTTTCTTTCAAAATCTCAGCAGTATGATGATGTAATCTTCGTCCCATTGATTGTTTGGTTTCACTAACATTTAATAAAATCCTTTCTTTGGGTTAATATGTTAGCATCGATCTTAGATCTTTTCCTATTTTCTACTGGTATAGCTTTAGGAGATTCTTTTGCACTCTCACTTTGTATTACAATGGTTGTACTCTTTTAGTCCCATTGACCTACTTTTGTGGTCATTCATTGGACATTAATAAAATTCTCTCTCTCTCTCTCTCTCTCTCTCTCTCTCTCTCTCATTGTTTTAGGATAGGATTAAGCTGGGACTTGATATATATTTCTCGGGAGACGCATGAAGCAATCCCTCATTGGGTGTACCTTAAATGCCAATTTGCCATCCAATCCCATTGAACATTTTCTGGTCAATTGAGGACATAAATAAAATATCAAAATTCAGTTTCTAATGGGAAAATAGAGCCCAAATCTTGGGAATATGTTTGCATGCAACTATTGTAACCAGACTGATGTAACCAACCAACGTTTGATAGGTTGCAACCCACACTGACTGCTTCCCTAGACCATCACAGATGAAAACATGTTACACTTCCTGGGAATCCAGGCAGGATTGCATCCTACAGGAAGCACAACCCAAACAAGCAGAAATATTTCGTTTCACACTGTGTACAACATTAAATCAGAAACAGATTGACTATAGGCAATGGGTCCAACAGCTACATAAACAACAATCCAACAGATTACAATAATTATAATCAAAATACTGTAAAACCCAATGCCTTGTTAAGAAGAAAAACATGTGCCTTGCTGCTGGGAAATAATGAAAGTAGAATAAGAAAAGCATCCTGCAAATAAAAATGCAGCACAATTCAAGTGGCCAACGGTGTAGCAAAAATATGAAGGAATATGAAGTTTGAACATACCAGCAGCATGGGGACTAGATTCACCCTCACTAGATGTATATCGCCACGTTCCATCATTTTGACTTAAAGTCTACAAATGAATCTAAAGTCAAGATTTGAACTTTATTTATTCTAAATAAGGCAAGCTAAGAAAAATGCAGATTCATATTTGCATGTTTATTTTAAAAGTCAGTGAAACCAAAGAACTCAGCAAAGAGTAAAGAAAGCTTAAAACCTTGATTGAGTGAAAAATATTGCTGGAATCCTCCAGAATAATGCCACTTTCAGATGCCGAATCCTGATTCTGACACAAATGAAATAACCAAAGTGAGGACCTTATTTTGCAGATTTTATATTGCTATATTATAAGATCTTTTAAGGAAGCAAACACTACAGAGAACTTATTCTAGTCCTATATCTAGATAAAGGCATTAATTAGGCTACCTGGGACCTCAGTGCGTATATTTCCAGAAAAAAAGGCATTAATTAAGCTACCTGTGACCTAAGTAAGTACTCCCCACCATCTTTCCAAATCATTATTTACATTCAAGCTAATATTTTTTCAACATCCTTTCTATAATACCAGAAGTTATAACTTTCCATTATATTTCTGTATAGATTAAATGAGTTGATCCACCAGTAAGATGCATAAATATTAAATTCCAAAAGAATTACCCATGTTGATCCTAATTTAACTGTTTCTAAAAGTCAAAACTTATTGCAGACATGATCAATCAGTCAAAAATGCTCTACTCGCAGTTTATAGACGCAATTTCTGCATACACGAGCATACTCAGGACTAATCCACAATAACAAGCAATGCCTGAAACTAGTACCTTGATAGAGACCAGACAACTGAGAGGGTAATAGTAGTCAAGCAAAGAGTTAGCCCCCTTTATGTGTGATAACAGCTTTGATACAATGCCCTTCAAACAACAGACCACCTCAACATTAGCACAATAAGACAGTAGAGTCTTGAAAATTTTCAGACTGTAAATAACATAAGTATTTAGCACTATAGAGGAAAAAGCAAGCTGACCTTGACTACATCGGCATCACTGAATGGACACTTCAATATCTCAGTGATTTTGAGTGCATAAAAAATGTCTTTGATTTGTGCAGAAGAAGATTTCAGTGCTTCAAATGCCAGTTGGCATGGCTGGTCAGAATCCTTTGCTTCAATGCCAAGAACCTGAAAAGACCTCAACGCCTGATAGGTTTCCTCCAGGCTGAAATTGGCAACTCATAAAGTTAGTTAAGTGTAATATTGTAACCAGATAATGTAATAATTATAATAATATATGACAGACCAAATTGAGAAATGATAAAAGTAAAGTAGCATAAAAGCTCTGTCGTTTCAAAATTCAGGCCATATATATCCTCAAGCTGTAGTAACTATGTTGATTCTAGTCGAACCACCTCAATTCTACAAAGAGTACTACATGGATTGAATGCCATTTTGAAAGATAGTTCAACAAACATGATTCTTTTTGCTTTCAAAAGGAAGAAACTACGGTGATCCAAGTTTCCAAAGTGAACAAGGCTTCCAATAAAAAGAGAAAGTGTAAGTTAGGCTGAGTTCTCAAGATAATAGAAGCCTTCAGTTCATAAACAACTACAGCTAATCCTTTCGCGCGTGCCTCTACTTAAGTATTTGTGCCATCTGTAGATAAAACATGAATCCAAAAAACCATCCTCCACCGCCAGTCTTATCCTGCCTGAGGAGCCCACTATAATGTACAAAAATATGTTGGTTGTGCTGATTTGAATGCCCATTGCAATCTTCAATCCTCCTGCCCCACACAGGAGGCAATTTCGCATAAGACAGACCATATATTAGGCTACCACTTGAATCCATTCATGCTACTTTTGGGATAGCTGGCAAGGTGTATGTTGATCTCACAATATGATCTGGTTTGTCTTCCTCGAAGAAGTTGCAATGGAGCAAACTTTATCAGCACATCACCCTAACACTAAAATTTCTATGAATTCTAATGGGAGAACCAATGGATTTTCCGGTTCACCGCTGGGTTTTGGAACAATGTGAACGAAATTGTAAGCAGATGAACTGCGATGGTGGAAAACTCGTCAGCCACTGTGAGAGCATGGGCACCTAAAAAGCCTAATAAGCACGAAGTTACTTTGAGCCCTGACCTTTGCCAGCTCAAAATCAAAAGAGAAAAAAACAGCTGTTTAAGTGGTATGACTCCATGAGAATTGAATCTGTGACCGGTCATTGGCACAAATTCCCAACTAGTCACAATCCGCGTCCATACCTACTTGTCAATATCTAAAAAAAATAATAGCAAAGAAACATCAATCTGATCATATTGCCAGAGGTTCGAATCTTAAGGGGGGACAAATTTGGCCCATTTTACGATCAATTTTGCATATATAATCCGATCCTTCAACCAACAATATAAAACACTTAAATTAATTGGAAAGACGGTACCAACCTTCCATAAGATCCGTCCTCTTTGGGTACAAATAACTCGACAGCTGCAGATCTGTGGGTTTCTGACACAGGTTCGAATAGAGCAACTGCCCCGCATATCATAATCGCAAAAACGATAGCCTTCACAGCCATTTCTGCAAATAAATCATAGCCAAACCCTAAACCTTCAATACTCTTGCAACATTATATTACTGACCTCACACAGAACCTCATAAGCTTAAACCCTACAATAAAAGCTGAACGTTCGGAAACGTTTTGTTTCAGCAACATCGAAATAGTAGAAATTTTTCATACCTGACGATGCCATGGCGAGAGTGAAAATGAAAAAAAGGGTGATCAATGAGCCATAGACGACTTGGCTTCAATCCAGAGAAGCTTTCGCGTTATGCAGTGGAATTTATCTTTGATTGGAATCCGCCAAATGAAGAAATTTCTATTTCTTAAGTGTTCGAGGTCAACTAAAGTCTATGGAAAGTGGAGATTTTGCTTTTGATAGCAAATTACAAATTTTAAGGGTTTAACACCTTCCATCAAGGGCTTCTCTAGGTTCTTTATTTAAAGATTAATGTATATAGAAGGTCCTGTGAAATGTATAAATTGTGTTGTGTATTACTAAAGGAAGGCTTGTAACTTTTTTTCACACGTGAGTTTTTCATTAATTGTGGATTATTCAAAAGAATTCTCTTTTACTGGGTATGATGCCATCATTATTAATAATAGGAATGTTTATGGAAAGGCATGCTATGTAAGATACTTAAACAATCAATTTGGTTTAGTTTATGTGGTTGTGGGATGGGGGTGTTATTCTCTTCACTCATGATCTATTTTCATTAATGACATGTTGAGCTCATTATGAGTAAAATTGTTGAAATAACTATGTGTCTTATTGTTGATCCAGCATTGTCCAATGAAGAAAAAAGATACTTAAACAAAAAGGCAACCTTTCTTAATTGTGTCAACTTGTATTTAATACATTAGAAATTCTTGATAATCTCTTTGTTGTTGATTATACACAAGGTTATTGTAGTTTTATGAGCTTTGAGATATGTTGTCATTTTCCTATGCAAATTAACTACCATTGTAACTATCTCGAAGCTTTTATATACCACGGATCTTTGCATCCATTGATGCACTAGAAAAGAAGTTGTAGGATAAGCCATCTAAGATCATAATTCAAGTTGGGATCTATCATTTCCCACCTCGTGTAATCCCCGTTGAAGTAGGGTACCTTTGCCTAGAATTTGGAGGTCRTTAAATTTGCTTGTGGAAATGAAATGTGGGTAAATGTTACATAATACATGAAACAAATGTTGGGGAAGAGTGTTGATAGAGAACAGAGGAGACAAAAAACATTGACTTGGGGTTATGCAGATTTTGAAGGTGGAAGAGGAACTGATAAAGTATACTAAAGACCCTCATGAAGGTATATCTATTTTCCTTGATTGAGATCTTTTCACCATTTGGTGACATGGGGTCCTAATGTGAGCAAATGACATTGGAATTGATGCTACAACAAATAGAGGGGATGCTACAACGTACGGACTTAATGTTGATGCTACAACAAATGGAGGGAATACTACAGCGTACGGAGTTGATGCTACAACAAACGGAGGGAGGCATGACAGAAAAGACGCTACAGCAAACAAAAGATACGCTACAACAAGCAAAAAAGTAATTAACCTATCCAACCATGTTCTTAAAAACGAAGAAGTAAACATATTGGAAAAAGGATTGAGCTTTGTCATTGCTCCGACAACTGTCCCCATAGAAAACATAATTTGCAGCGTAGAAGAAAGCATCAAAAACCTCAGTGAAGAAGACAAGAACGCTATCAGACAAGACTGTGCCCTGATCCTCAAGAAAGCCAAACCACCAAAAAGTAACATCAGCAAATTGGAGTGTGAGGCCATCAAGAACCTCAAAAACAACGAAAACATTGTGATTTTAAAAGCTAATAAGGGTGGAGCTATAGTTGTCATGAGCATAATAGATTACGACACCAAGATGACAGACTATCTCACCACGACTGGCAGCTATAAAAGTTAAATAACAACCCAATATCCAAGGTTATCAAGGAAGTCAAGAAAGCCATAAAAGCTTCTAACCTAGATGAAAGAATGAAGAAACGACTAACTCCAAGATGCCTAATCACTCTTAGAATATATGGACTCCCAAAAATCCACAAGGAAGGAGTTCCTCTAAGACCAATTGTCAACACGATCGGTTCCCCAACCTATGAACTAGCCAGGTATGTAGCAAGGATCCTAGGACCTTTGGTTGGCAAGACAGACTCATACATAAATGATTCAAGAGACTTTGTGGAACTCATAAAAGAGGAGAAAATTGAATCAAAGGATATCCTCATCAGCTTTGATGTGGTTTCACTTTTTACGAAGATCCCGTTAAATGAGGCCATTCAAGTTATAAATGAGGTTGCAGACCCTCAAACAACCAAACTAGCAGAAGTTCGTCTAAAATCAACCTTCTTCAGTTTCCAAAGAGAGTTTTTCGAACAAACAAGCGGAGTAGCCATGGGATCCCCTTTATCCCCAATCGTAGCCAACCTCTACATGGAGAAGTTCGAGAAAAATGCCCTTGAAACATATCCCCTTAAACCATCTAGATGGAAAAGGTATGTTGATGATACCAATGTCATATGGCCTCGTGGCAAAGAAGAACTAGACATATTCTTTGAACACCTCAATGGTATTTCAAAGAACATAAAATTCACCATGAAACTAGAAGAAAACAATAGCATACCCTTCCTAGACGTTCTTATGACTAGAAAACATAATGGTACATTGGGACACAAGGTCTTTAGGAAGAAAACTCACATAGACAGCTACCTTCATGCGGATTCCCACCACCATCCCTCTTAGAAGATGGGGGTTCTCAATACCATGGTGATAAGGGCAGCAAGAATTTCTGACAAAGAACATCTTAAGGAAGAAGTAGACCACTTAACCAAGGTCTTTAAGAACATTGGATATAGAGATAGAGACATCAAAAAGGCAATGGATAGGAAGGATAATAGGACCCGTATACAGAATCATCAAACCTCCAACATAAAGACCTTTCTTCCTTACATTTGGGGTGTCACCGACAAGATTGCAAAATTTAAAAAAAAGAAAGAAATTACAACCTCCTTCAAACCCCTAGTTACCATTAGACAAAGAATGAAGTCTGTTAAAGACCCTATAGACTAGCAACAAGGAAAAGGCATTTACAAGGTCTCTTGTTCATGCGGGAAATGTTACATTGGGGAAATTGGACAATCATTTCAGGTAAGGATTAAGGAACATGGAGCAGACATTAGAAATGAACGCATTCGCACCTTGGCCTTAGCAGAACACTCACTTAAGACCAAACATCATGTATGCCTGGAGGATGCAAAGAGACTGGCAAAGGAGGATCATTACTACATGAGACGCTTAAGAGAAGCTCTCAAAATAATCAAGCACCCCAACAATATGAACAGAGGCGGTGGCTTGGAGGTGAGCAGCTTTTGGCACCCATTAATCAACCAACTTAAGAGACCCGCATAGATCAAAATCAAGTATGTAACCTCCCTTCATCTTTCCTTGCTTATTTAGGTTTTCCTTTGTGTCACTGCATAGACTTAGGGGTCTAACTAACCTGTATTACCTACTTTATGAATTATAATTATAGACACCTACTATTATATATTTCAATAATTAAATCGCATATAACCTAATATTATGACAATATATATATTAAAATTCCTACTATTTTACATCCTTATTCCAAAACCTAAACCTTAACTAAAAGTCTCCTTTCCTTAATCTAGTATTTAGTTCACCAAACTTTTACATTAAACATAAACTAAATTAAAAGTACTTTTAAGTAAAAAACTATCTAACTCTAACCCTATAACATTTCCTTCCTTGCTTATTTAGGTTTTTCTTTGTGTTAGTTCTTAGACTTGGGAGTTTAACTAAACCTGCATTACATACTTTTATAGACTCTTACTACTATATACTTATATATATATATATATATATATATATAAGTTACCTATACCCTTATCTTATGACACTTTATATATTAATACTCATATATTCCTACTTTGTTACATCCTAATCACTTACAAATTAACTACCTACTTTCCTAAACACATTAAAAAACCTCCAATGCTTATACCTAATCATACTATAAAACAAACGCTAGATTCATTCTAATCAACTAAAAACTAAACCTAAACCCTAATTGAAAGCTTCCTTTCCATAACATAAATTAATAAGTAATAATATAAAAACTCTTAACCTTCTTACATTAACTTCAAATATAATTCAATTAATTATAAGATTAAAAAAAAAAATTGTTTAAATTTTTTTTGTTAAAAAATATAATTCAATTAATTATAAGATTAAAAAAAAAATTTGTTTAAATTTTTTTTGTTAAAAAATATAATTCAATTAACAAAAATACAAAAACTTATATTTATACAATATATAATAATAAACACTATTAATAATWTTACAATTTGTATTATTACTTATTATTTAGTTTAATTTTAATTTTTGTTTAAAACTCTGTAGATTAGGTTTCTAGACAGCTRACTTAGGTTAAATTCTTAAAAACATCCTGCATATTAACTATTAATTGACCGAGATCAACAAGCTATCAATTGACGATTAGTCTTGATGATGAATCCCGATTCGGATTCGAAACGTCGATGACAATGACAACTACTGTAGATTATCTGGCAAACAATTTTGAAAATACTCACCATAAAAATCTGAAAACAAAAAAATGACCCTCATAAAAGCACCACAAATATCTCAATCATGAAAGTTGATCTCAATCAAAGGAGATTCAAATTGTTGTCAAAGACCCCAAGGAAGCAGGCTCAAAGGAGGAGAACTAGAAGTGTTAAACATCTCTTATACCAAGCACATGGAGGTGATGGATGTGGGAAAGCTTGCACCAAAAAAATATATAAAGTTGATGACACTATATATTAATCGACCTCTTCAATCACCGGGTAAATCTATAAATCCCCTTGCTTGCTCTATAAATTATGAATTGTTACAACAATAAATAGCCCATGATCAATTATCTGAGCTAGGAGCCTATAAGGCTATTTTAGTGGATGTGGAACCAATTAAATTTGTCCTTTCATGGAGAAACATGAGAAAAAAAGATGTGATTGTTGCAAAAATATTTGACAAGTTTGTGGTGCAATTGTGAATGATCCTATAAAGATCGAGTCGTAAGTGGGGATAAGAGGGGATTCAGATCATCTTCTAATTTTGTAAATGTGTTGAAACTGCGCAGAATAGATCTAGCTAAACAATGATACACACCTTTGCAGAGAGAAAAGGAGAAAGAAGAAGAAGGAGAGAAAGAATGAAAGAATTCTCATTAACCGTTGTGAATAATGAATAGTTTGCACATGATATACTCTATATAGATCAATGAGTTCACACTGGAGGTGAACCAATGTGCCATAGTGGTGGTCTAGAGTGATCTGGACACACACTAGCAGTTACGGGAGTGAACTGCCACCTAGTCTAGTCTCTTGGGCAGTTATGGAAGTGAATTGCCAACTAGTTGAGTTAACTAGTCAACTAGTCTTCAGTTAACTGACTGAACAGAGAGTAGTGAGGATTTAACTCAGGGAATCAATGGTAATGCGTCAGTTTGGTGATGATACCAAGGCAAGGTCGAATTAGCATAGTGATGGTCCCAATGTTGCATTGTGATAAAACCAATGCAACATCTAAACTCAACTCAACTAGTCAAACTGAAGTGTCAATTGAAAGAGAATATTCTCCCCTAAAATATAGGAGACTGGATAATGACTAATAAACAAGGAAAAACCTTAGGAAAAATAAATCCTAGATGTGTGTGAAGTAACTCCAACACCCCCCCCTGAACATCACTATGGTGAAAATAAAGAATGGGTCCCGGCAACGAGGCCATGTTAGGTACCCAAATACAAAAGATACACTGAAAATA
>SNQJ01S0002372.1:325439-335933 GCA_010110895.2 Picea sitchensis
ATTAAATGGAGGAAACTACCGGCTGAAGATTCCACTTGGGAAGATGAGTCTTTTATACAGAAGCATCCAGAGTTACTCAAGCGTTGCGGACAACACTTGTCTCAAGGGGAGGGGCATGTTAAGCCCTAATATTGGCTCACTACTTCTTAATCGGGGCATATTATATTAGTAATGTTATTTTATTTATGTCGACTTTAGGCCATTAGTTGTAATTATACCTCCTAGTCTCCTATATATACCAAGGAGACATTTTCATTTTGAATCATCTGGTACTTGAACATTTAAGTGGGGTAAGAGGAGGTTGCCCCCTCGAAGAGGCTTATTATCTGAAATTATCTCTTTTTCAAGGCGTTGAGTACTTTTTTCTGAGGTTTTTCTATGCTATATTGATATTTGGTTCTTAACAAGTGTCAACTGAAAGAGAATATTCTCCAGGTGGAATATTCTCCCCTAAAATATAGGAGACTGGATAATGACTAATTATGACTAATAAACAAGGAAAAACCTTAGGAAAAAGAAATCCTAGGTGTGTGTGAAGTAACTCCAACAAATTTTGCTCTAGATTGAAAAAGAGGATTGTAAACCCCCTAGTCCATTTAAGTTCAATTCCACCGGGCTAAGAAACGAGGATTTCCTAAACCTAGTCAAAATTCAATGGAAAAGTTACAATGGTTCTTTAAGGGAGTCAATTGGCCTTCAGTTTGCCACCAACCTTTAAAAAGTCAAGGGTGTAGTATTAGTATGGGCATTCAACAAACATTGGAATGATGAATAAGGCTTAATCACAATTGAGAAGAAAATTGTAGAAATATATGCACATGATCTTGAGGGAGTTAGAGATGAGCCTTCAAGAGCGGGGTTAAAAGCTTTGGAACAATACAATATAAAACTACTAGCAAAAAAGGAGGTCTTGTGGAGGCTAAAGAGTACGGATCTATGACTGTCCAAGTGAGAGAAAATACTAAATATTTCCACAACAATGCCAATCATAGAAAAACATTAACACTATTTGGGAAATGTAGAGAGAGGATGGAAGCAAAGTTAGAACCTTGAATGATATTCTAGTGTTAGGGGTATCTTACTTTGAGAGGCTCTAAAAGGAACGTGAAAAAGTCAATATAGTTGAAATTGTCAAAATGACCACTTATTTCCAAGGTTTTGTTTATAGGGAAGCAAATGGAACATTGATTGAGGAAGTTTTTAAGGAAGAATTAAAAACGGTCCTAGACACCTTCCAAGATGAAAAAAGTCTAGGGCATGATATCTATACAGTGGATTTTTTCTTGGGTTTGTATGACTTTATATAAGAAAATGATTTAAGGGTGGAGGAGGAATCGAGATGCATAGTGAAGGTATTAGGATCTTTGAACTCAACCTTTCTCACTCTAATACCTAAGAAGGACAATCTAGGTTCATATGATGAATTCAAGGCCATCTCCTTGTGTAACTGCATCTGTAAGATAATTACCAAACTTATTGAGTTGCAGGTAAAGAAGTTTTTTTTTTTCTTTATTCTTTTTTTCCTTTTTTAATACTATTTTCAATGAACATTTGGATTTCTTCATTGAATACAAATCCATGATTCCATTGTGGTGGCAAAAGAAGGATTACACTCAATTAAAACCAATAAATGATTGGCAATGGTTTTGAAGTTGGACCAATCCAAGGCCTACGACAAAGCAAATTGATTATACTTGAGATTAATGTTGATTCACATTTGTTATGTTAATATAGTGAATTGGATCATGGGATCCCCAACTTCAGTATCTTTTGTAGTATTAATAAATGGTTCAACATCCAATTTCTAAAGGACCGAGACAAGGTTGTCCATTGGCACCCTGACCTTTTTTATTATAAATGGGGGCCTTGGCAGGGCAATTTTGGACGAAAAAAGGGATTGATGTTCTTAAAGGAATCAAGTTAGGAAGATCTGTTTACTCAACCCGTTTGTTTTTTGTGGATGATGTACTCTTATTTTGTGATGTTCCTCGGAGAGATGCAAACAAACTAAAGGAGATTAATATGCACAGGTCATGTGTTTCTTTTAATGTGGTGGAAGAGGGCTAGGTAAGGATTCTTATTTAGATCTTTCCTTTCTATCATGTTGATCTTCAAGTAAGTTTCAGGTATTTAGGCTTCTTCTTAAAGTTTAATGATTGTGGGAAAACTTACTGGAAATGACTAATTAAAAAGGTTGAAAAGATAATTAATTTACAATGCAATAGATGGCTTTCTTTGGGAGGAAAGTTAATTGTAATGAATTTTGTTCTAGAAGCTATTCCATTTCATTGGCACTCATGATCTATACCCTTAGAGGAGTTATGGACGAGATAAGGAATAAAAATTTCAAATTTTTATGACTGGTAGAAGGGAAAAAGATGGCATACCATTAGTCAAGTGGCAAGCTATAGCCAAAACAAACAATGTAGGGAGATGAGGATTAAAAAGCATACACCATTTGGATAAGGCTCTAGCTACCAAGAGTTTTCAGAGACTTGTCTCAAAAGAGGGTCCATGGAATTAGGTCATCATTCATAAATACAATGAACCTTACATTGTTGAAGAAGGGATCAAAGGTCCAATCAAGCCCATCTGTAATGTATATGTAGTCCATAAAGCTATTATGTTAAAATTTCCTATGGTGGGAAATTGGTTGGTTTAGAAGGCATGCAATGGATAAAAGGTCATAATAGGGGCCAACATGTGGGTGGGGTGTGGAGAAACACATAAATTACTCGAAAATTTAATTGTCTCTCTCAAGGCCTCGATGGGAATTTTTAATTTAGCCCAAGCGACATATCTAAAACTCACAAAAACATGACAACAAGGTTGGAAAAGTGCAGATCTTCTAGGTCTAGAAGGAATGGAAGGTGGGTAGTGGGAAGCGTATGTATGGAAGTTAAGGGTAAGTCGTGTTGGAGTAAGAGACATAGATGATGAATTGGTGTGGGCCATGAATACAACATTGGGGGTTTTCACTATCAAATTGAGGTATAAAGTAATGTTTATAAATGAAAACCAAGGAGAAGATGCATGGTTGTGAAAACATTTATGGAAGGTAAGGGAACCTTTTAAAGATGAGGGTGTTTATGTAGTTAGACATTGTGAATAAAGCTCTAATGTGGGAAGTCTCGCAGAAAATAAATTGTGAAGGTCGTAGTAGATGCACCTTGTGCAAAATGGAGATAGAAATTATAAATCACCTTTTAATATCTTATACATATACTTGCAATGTCTAGGTAGGGATGGATTCTATGATAGGAGTTAGGGGTAGCTATTAGGAATAGATTGTTGCATAAAGCTTCAAGAATTGGTAACAAAACTGATAATTAAAAGAGTACAAAGCACTCTCTTTGGTTGTGTCTTGGGGCATTTGGCTTACTAGGAATGCAAACATTGTTTAGGGCGTGTTTATTCCTCCTTTACAGTCTACATCCTAAATAAGAACAATATTTAAAAGTTTGAAGGCCACTACAAAGATTTAGATTCAGAGACTGTTGATTCATGAGCCTATTAATAACTCACGGCATGGGAGTACTTTGATGGTACCATTTAAGGAACACCACTGTATTCATTGGGCACAAAGTATAATCTTCCTTAATTAAGCTCATTCCATAAAGTTCAAATAAGATTAGAATGGGGGTTTAAACAATTAGGCTAGAATTTTGGCCTTGAAGTTGTTATTGGAACTAGCGGGAAATAAAGATGTGTCAAAGCTTCAAGTGATTGGAGATTCCTCACTGGATATTAACTGGATGAATGGGAAATTTAAGGTGGGTAATTTGGAACTGAGTCCCATCTTTGAACAAGTGAAGAGAATGGTGTTAGTCTTTAGTAATTGCACCAAGAGGTGCTCTACAACCCAATATGGGGAATATGTTGTCACATTTCAACATAGCGTAACATTGCATTAAAAAAAAATTACAAGTTAGCTCAATTACACTTTGAATTGAATGAACAATCATGTGCACGCATGCACGTGCACCCCCCCCCTCCCCCCCTCCCCACACAGCCTGCTGTGGATATATGTATCATGTAGCTGTGTGTGTGTTGCATATGCTTATGTAATCTACACTGCACACACACACACACACACACACACACACACACACACCACAGGAGATACATGCATATGTATATGTAATCTACACACACACACACACACACACACACACACACACACACACACACACAGAGATACATATACATATATATGTTGGTGGAGCTCGTGGTGTCGGTGGCATAAACTTGAGCACTAGATGGTAGAGAGAGGGTTTGTCACAACCCTCTATATTTATTCTTTCCCGAGATGGTATCTATTATTTCACGACTACAGTAGAAAAAACAATGTTATTTTCTTCTCTTGTGTGCACATGCATAGGGATATCCACCCTTCATGGGCATACGCTCCTTGCCTCACCATGATTGATACAACCCATGCAGTTGATAGATTTCTTAGCTAAATATTTTGAAGCTTGATAAATTTTTATATTTTGAAATCTGCGGTGCAATATTTTTTTTCCTGTAGAAAAAGTCTCGTATATTCATTTAAAAAAAGAAGGAATATACATGCTACATTCCATACATAAAGCCTTTAGATGGCTCGCTTAAAAAACTGTAAGGTCTTCGGCCTTTTCATTAGCAGATCATATTGCTTCTTGTTCTATAAAAAAATATACAAGTCTGGTATCTTTCCAAAACTGAAACATAAACTATTTTTGAATCATTGTTTGCCTTGACATGAAGTTAACAAAATCAAAAGCGAAATTCCATTGCTTTGGTTTCCGTTCCATCGAAGTACTCATAGAAACCGAAGGATCCCGGTTATAGTTCCAAATCTTGTTTTGAAAGCTCATCTACTTTGGTGTTTAGCTCTCTCAGAATGTGATGAAAGGTAAGCCACTCAAAAGACTGAAAAGCTAGTTTGATGTCTCTCATTATCGAGGCTAACCTGAATTTTTAAACATTGTTTTTTTCCTTTGGCTCAATCAATGACAAGTTTAGAGTCACCTGTCACCTAAAGCTTTTGAATATCCTTTTCTTTGGCTGTCTCAAATAGAGTCCAAAGTGCAATGAACTCGGCCCTATTGTTGGTTCATGGGCCTAGTCCATATCGAATATGTATGTAATGGTTTTTATTAAGGAACAAAACCACTCCAACCCCACACTTTGGTGGGTGTCCTTGATTATCCCCAAGGGATTTTGAAGTCAATAGAAGGAAGAACATGAATGTGCGGTTCTTTTCCTTTTGGGTATTCGCAGAACTCAACAGCCTGACTGAGAGTGAGGGTTGTTGTAACTTCTAGAGGGACATCTTTATCTTTAAAAATGGCGTTGTTACGGGCCCACCAAATATTGGAAATCATTAAGTAAGGGAGGCATCCGTAAAGTTTAGCAGGTCTGTCCTGAATCCAGGTCTTGAAACATTCCTCCAAATTGTCGTTGTTCCAGTCCCTTTTTGCATTAAGATTTTCCTTTATTATATTCGTAACTTGACCTGTATATGAACAAGAAATAAAAATGTGAGAAATAGATTCAGAATTTGAATTTCACAAAGCACAATGATTCAAACCAATCCATCCCCTTTTTATGCCATTATCCCAAGTGAGAAGTTTGTTATTCAAGGTGAGCCATAAGGTAATTTTACATCTGGTTGGGGTTTTGAGTTTCCACAGGGGTTTCCACCACCATTTTTTGGACTATTGTGGTTATCTTCAAGCCAAGCTTTGTATCCTATCTTTACTGTAAAGGATCCATCTTTAGGATTTTTGAACCAGCATAAGGACTTTGTAGTTTCTTCGTCCAAAATAATGTAAGTCTCGCATAATAAACTGATGTAGGATTCCCATTCGTCCATCATTTCCAATGGGAGCCCTAAAGAGGCAGATATTTTCCATCTTAGATGTCCTCTTGGTTGACATAACCCTGCTTATGTGTCATATAGAGTTGAGACATTTAGGTCCTTGAGTTTTTTAATAAGGGGAACAGATAGTTTAAAATTATTTCCTGCCCCGAGGCAAAGATATTCTCCGATACAAACACTTTGATCGTTTCCAATTCTCCAAGTTGTCCACCTACCCACCATTGAAAAGGCCAAAACTAGGACCTTCCAGACTATGGATCCTTGCGCAGATTTTACTGACGTTTGAAACCATTAAGCAATGGTTAAATTTGCAAAATATTTAGATTGCATGACTTGTACCCATAACAAATTTCTTTATGTCAGTCTCCACAGGTTCTTGCAAGTAAGGGCTTGAGCAAAGGTATGAATGTCTTTCAGACCCCATCCACCAAATTCTTTGTGGGTCGCAATAGAAGACCATTTAGACAAATGAATGCCACTAGGGAAATTATGGCCTGCCCAAAGATATTGACAGCTCAATTTATGAATTTTTGTTAAGATTCCTTTGGGAATGGAAACTATGGAGTTTAGTAGACTGGAATACTTTCCAGTACTACTTTAAGAAGGGTTAGCTTGCCTCCTCTGGATAGTAATATATTCACCCAGATATAAATCTTTGATTCCACTTTCTTGATTAACCAGGCCCAATCAACTTTCCTATAACAATCCGGTTTTAGGAAAAACCCAAGATATTTGAACCCTTCAGATTATGCCAATCTTTGAGCAAGGATAAGGTTAGAGAAGGAGTTTGATTCCGTCTCTGACCAATTATTGATAATAATGCAGGATTTCGCCATGTTTACCATCATTCATGTGGCCTTGCTATACAAAAAGAGGATGTTTTTAAGTGTCGATAGGTCACCATACGATCCATGAACACTGCAAAGGACAATGTCAACAAATAACAGGTGTGAAACCATCTCTTATTCAGACACGTTAACTCCTTTTAGCAGTCCATTGGCTTGGGATTCCTTCAACATCCTTCTCAAGGCCTCAAAGATTATTAGGAACATAAAAGGTGAGAGGGGACATGCTTGGCGAAGACTTCTTGGAGCCTTAAAAAATGAGAAGGGGAGTCGTTAATGAGAACTACAAAGGAGGCACTTTGAAGGCATCCCATGATCCAGTTAACCATGTTTAGATTCATTCTCGATTGAAGAAGGACTAGCTGAAGGAAGGTCTAATCCACTCGATCATAAGATTTAGACATGTCTAGTTTAAAAATTGCAACCTTGAGATGTTTTTTCTTGAGAGAGTGTAGGATTTCCTGGGCGATAGTTACAACATCATGGATCTATCTATTCTGCAAGAACCCAAACTACTCTTCGCCAATTATTTCACTGAGCAAAGGTCTTAAGCACCTAGAAATAATCTTAGTTATCAACTTGTAGGCCACATTGCAGCAGGATGTAGGTCTGAAGTCATCAAATGTTTCTACATTTTGTTTTTTGGGAACGAGGCATAAAAAATTGGAGTTTAACGCCCCATGGATTTTGCCCATTATTTGAGATTCTCCTGTTAACATGAGCAAGTCTTCTTTAAAAAATTCATAGAAAGCTTTGTAGAATTCGACAGTGAAACCCTTCGGTCCCAGGCTCTTTCCATTTTTCTTGGAAGAGAGGGTCGCACAAAGTTTCGCTTTCGTCACCTCTTCTTCCAAGGAATTGTTCATTTCTTTCGTAAAGGCTCAGGGGAATTTGGCTACCACTTCAAGGATTTTCTAAATAGGACAAACTACAGGATCTTTAAAAAGTTTTTTGAAGAATCTTGCACCAACTTCCATCTTGTCTTGGAAGGAGTTAACCATATTCCCTTCATCGTCCTTGATTTCCCATATAGTGTTAATACTTCTTCTATGGTTGGTGAATTGATGAATGCATTTTGTATTGTTGTCCCCTTCTTTTAGCCAAAGGGCTCTGCTTTTGAGTCTCCACTCATGTTCCTTCTTTTTCAACCAAGATTTTACGAGATCTTCCAGACGTTTAAGCTACTCCAGTTGAAATGGACTAATAGGGCCTTCATCAATAATAAGAATAAGACTTGAGAGCATGTTCTCAACATATTTAATTTCCATTTGTCTCCAGGCTTTCCATATAGGAAGCCATTGTATGATGGCAATTTTTAAAATTTTAAATTTTCCTCGAATTGAACCATCATTGGTTCTAGATTTGAGGGAGAGCATTTAACCCAAGAGGAGTACACCAAAATCTTAAAGTCTTCCTCTTCCAACTACACCTGTCTTAATTTTAAAGGGGCAGGGAGGGAATCTTAACTAGATTTCCATTGTAGAGAAATGGGACAATGGTGTGAGAGACCACCATCCTCAACCTTAGACTTGAAATGAAAACCCATTTCCACGAAAGCCTCTGAAACCAAGAATTTGTCTAGTCTCTTTGCAACAACATCATCCCTTGTTCTAAAGTTTCTCCAAGTCGGGGACAATTTTGTTGGCTCCAAGTCAACTAGATGCACCTTTTCAAGAAAGGCTAAAAAGAAACCTTTATGTTTGTCTTCCCTAGGGTTCATATCCAACACCTCTCTTAAAGAGAAAGTGAAGTTTAGGTCCCTGCCGACCACAGTAAGGGGGTCAGAGAAAACACTTGCATTTTTCAACTCCTCCCAAAAGGGGATTTTGTCAAAATACAAGTAGTAGATGTTAATAGTCGTAAAGGAAAAATCACAATATTTGTGAATGAGCTTGACATAGATAGAAAAACAGATCACTGAGAAGGAAAAATATTTAAAGTAGGGGATCCAACCTATGAGCATCCCACCTGGCAAACCTTCTGCATCAACTACGATAAAGGAACATTTTTTGAGCTAAGAGCCTACAATCTCCCTAGCTTTGTCACCAAAACATATCATCTAATGAAGCATGATAATATCAGGTTTGAGGCTCATGAGAATCCTCTTGAGAGCTAGTTTCTTTTGGGGAGGGCCTACCCCTCTTGCATTAAAAGATAGGAGAATCATTTTGCACGGGGGGCAAGGTGCTCCCCGCTCTAAGGGCCCTAGTAATGGTGGATTGGGTACCTTTACAAATTGTGCTTGCAGCCTTTTCTCTAACCTTGAAAAGATGATTTTCTTACTTTCTGAGAGAGTTGAGGGGGGTCTAAAGCCAACCCTCCCTTCGACGAACTGGACTCCTTAGGACAAGTCTTAGAACATAGGGCGTAGCCCTAGGAAGGGGGAGAGTGGGAAGTCCTTGAAAGAGGAAGGGGGGAAGGGGGTTTTAGAACTAGGGGCGAGGGGGAACCAATAAGGGGAGGGGGATGAAAAGCGAAGTCGGTCTCTCCCTAGTGAAAAGGGGATACATAAGAGATATAGGCATCCAAAGGAGTAACAAAGCAAGGAACAATGGAACTATCCTTCGTGGGAGGGGGGGAAGGGGAGGCCATCAAATCTAGAGAGGGAAAGCCCAACTCTTCAGACTTGTTCAAAGCAATAGAAACAGAGTTTGGAAGTAAATTTTCCATACACAACGGAGAGGCACGTTGAACCAAATCTACAAGGGCTTTGCTAGTGGAAAGTACTATTGTTGGGCTTAAATTTCCCTCCTTGTGCTCACCTTCAATCGAGACAGGTTTCACCTCACTTGATCTTCCTAAAGTATATTTTTCTCTCCAAATTTTCCGGGGGTTATGAACCAGAGGTGCAAAGTGAATGCATTGGTCATGGATGTGACCTATTTCGTGGAATCCTTGGCATCAGAAGGGTGGATTCCATTAGTATATCCTCTGATGCGAGGTTTTGTCTTCAAAAATGATTTCAATGTTACCCACCTGTTTGTCTCTGATGTCCACCTCAACCTGGATATAGGCCCAACGCCTATCCTTTTTAGATGTCCAATTAGGCTCCAAACCAATGAAAGTGCCTCGCTTGTTTCCAATGGTGACCAATGCATCTCTAGACTAGAAGGCCAACAGTAATCCAGGAAGGATTGCCCAAACTTTCATGATGGCTACTAGCTCCCTTAATGGGTCAAAATCAACAAACCAAATTTTTAAAGAGAGACCCAATGGGCCCCAAGACCAGTTATCTTTTAATAACCGAGCACAAACTTCTTCGTATCAACATATAAAGGAATTCCACCCCCTAGCCAACACATGATCTTCCAAAATATAGTCGAGCAATGGTTTCCAATGCTACTCCATCCAACTTTGAAGGGATTTTTCTCCAACATCTTTTCCAGTGAAACGTCCAACCAATGTATTTCTAGCATAGCGCAAGACTTCCTCTATAGGAATATCCTTCCCGACCACCATTTTGACAAAGCCTCCCTTTTCCTTAATACATCTGGCACTTCTCCTACTTCTGAGCTTTTCTGAGCCAAAAACCTCACTGCACAAACTCCTCGCAGCAGACAAGCCTTCTTCTTTTTCACCGGCCTCGACGCCCTGTGACAAGCCTTATGGTGTTGAAAATCCCGAATTAGAAATGGCTTTCAAATGACTAACGGAGCGGTAATGGGCTGGATCTTTCTTCGTGTCCTTTTCCACGAGCGATTCATTAAACCTGCATTCTTCCCCGGGAGATGTTGCAACCTTCACTTGCTTGGAGAGATTATTGAAATCAACGCATCGTTCCTCATT
>SNQJ01S0002372.1:342697-365160 GCA_010110895.2 Picea sitchensis
CAACCTTCCATTCGAAGACTAAGCATATACAGTTGAGGTACCACTTCATACGATCCACCTTGGAAGAAGGACATTTGAAGTTGGAAAAGATACACACTAGCCAGAATCCTGCAGACATGTTAACAAAGGGAGTAACCAGGGAGAAATTGAGTTCCTGCTCAGTTTCTGTTGGTCTTCAAGAATGAAGATGAAGATGAGAAATTTTCCACGTCCAAGAAGGTTTAGAGTCCAACATACACAACAACGGTGGAGTTGTTTAGATCAGTCTCAAGGTGGGAGATTGTTGGTTGTGGAGCCTGATTATCTTCATGATTCAGAGGTCTTTACTTTCAGCCGTGTTTATACCCCATGAAGTATTTACACCCCAGAAGTATGTACACTCTTCCACGCGGGGGAGTGTAGAGGGGGGTACCCTCTCTCCGGGGTCCGGGGAGGCTATCCCCCCGACTGGGGGGTTGGGGGGCGAAGCCCCCAAAGGAAAAATTGCCTTGTAAATGTATATTGTAATTTCATTGTAAATTTGGACCGTTCATTATAAGGTCGCAGAACTAACGATAGAGATTATGTTAGGGTTTTTTGCCCCAGAAGGCAACCCTCTTTTTATGAAGGAAATGTATTGCAGCTATGGTTGATGGCGAATATTGTATTCTGAGATAGGAGATAGTGAGAGAAAGAAGAGGAAGTTACAACATGTTTGTTGTAGGTTGTATCCCTTCATATGCTGGATAATAATAAAGGAAGAACCTGGCAATTTCTCTGGTGGATGTAGCCCACACTGGGTGAACCACGTAAATCTGTGTCTCTATTGTATTGTGTATCTTCTGTGTTTTGTTTCTGCATTTGTTTTATTTTATTGCTTCACGGTCCTGTTTTTCTAACAGATTGGTGTCTCCAGTAGGTTGGTGCCTACACTCTTTGTAACAATATTATAAGCACAAGTTCAACACAACATGCCATAGAGGAGTGGGAGGTAGTTTTGGTGTTCATAAATACTACATGTTATTTCTTCCCAAAGCATTTTAGGTTTCTTCAGTAATGATTTAGTGGCTAAATATTATACATTTTTTTAAGAAAAAATTTATCTTCATTTCCAGAGAAAAAGAAGTTACAATCCTTAGATGCCAAAGCACAACTAAAAAATATCTTAGTATAGAGCTTAAAAAAAAGAAAAACTAGTCCCAACAACCTATAGAGATAAGATCATAGTTAATTACAATTATCTACCAACTCAACAAAAAGCCACAAGCAACAATATTAGTGCTACCAAAAAACTAAAAATCAGAGAATAGTTTATCCTATCAGGAGCTTAACTCTCCATTAGCATTTTCTTCTAGCAACATATAATTGTCAAGCAAGGATAAATCACTTTTAGACAAATCGTCGACAACAATATTTAACTCTCTAAAAATGTGAACAAATATCAGAGACTAGAAGGTGGATGTGAAAAATTTCAAGATTTGACCTAAGGTTTCCAGTGCCACACTAGAAAGTTGTAATTAGTTATTCATCCAACCAATAACAAGTTTAGAATCCCTAAAGATCTATAACTCTTGCACGTCTCTCCTTGTGGAAAGCTTGTAAAGAAAACAAGGCTTGAAACTTGCCATGGTTGTTTGTTTCTGCACCTATATTTGCTTTACCTATAATGAAGTGTTCCTCAAAGAAATGTAACACAAACTCAATTATACACTTGCCTTCCTGACACATGCCATAAAAATATCCCCACGCTAATTTTTTGTTGATCAGAACATTACTTGTAAGCCTATCCTCTTTCAATTTCTTGGTCATCTTGTACCTGACCATGTGTGCCAATTATTGGTGGGAACTTTTAATACTAGTCAGGACCTTACCTTCAAAGATCCTAGCATTATGTGCCAACCAAATACCTTTGAGACAAGCATGGGTAGGACCCGTAAAATAACAGGTCACGATGTATTTTTTCCATAAGTGAGACAAACCCAATGCCTGCTCAATATCCATCCAAACCTGCAAAGTATAGGGGTAGAGGAGGAATATGCGATTATTTGTTTCGTTAGCATTTTTATAGAGATTTCACATACCCAATCCTTGCTTCCCTTGGGTTTGAAGATGATCCCATGTAAGTACATGCCCTTGTAGAAGTAGCTAGAAGAAAAGTTTTCTCTTTAGGGGTCCATGGATACCTCGGATCTTCGAGTACCACCATTTGATTTCAACCTCTCGATCGTGTATCAATGCCTCATATCCCAATTTAGTCGAGTATGCCCCACCATAATTATTATAAATTCAAAACATCTCATCATCTTTGTCCGTAAGACAGACATGCGCTTTCTGAAGTCCACGAACAAACAATAAACAAGCATGTTGCTCGTCCACCTCCAACCTCGGCTCTATCATCAAAAGCCAAGACTAATTCCAAATAGTTGTTAGACCATGATTTCAATGTGATTCAATGTGCATTGACCTTCCCCATGTAGCCGAGTTATTAGGGGATAAAAGAGAAAAAATTTGTTGTCACAACCAACAATGGCATCTTTTCCCACACGTATGTTGGTGCCTCGACCTATTCTCAATGATAAATACTTGCTAATAAGTGGGAACGCCATAGTTAAGGCTCTCCACTTATTCAATACATTACATGTAGATTCTTTCCTCTAACGGATCCATTCTAAGATGGTGTTAGGAAAAATGTACTTGTCCACAAGTATACATCTCCAAAGACTGTCACGGTTTAGAAGCACTAAAATGGATTTGGCAACTAATCCACACTTGAATCACACTGAGTCTTTTAATCCCCACCCCCCATGCTTTTGGGAAGCACCAATTTTTTCCAAGAAACCATATGCGAACCTAAGTAGTCCTTACTACTCTTCTAAAGATAATTGAAACACATCTTGTGAATATAATTAAGGATACCCTTTGAAATATTGGCCAAGAGGTGCTAGTACACTAGTATTGCTTCTAAAATAGATTCAATGAAAGTGAGAAGGCCTCCTCGAGAAATCCATTGGTTGCACTAGAATTTGATTCGCTTTTCTACTCGAGAAAGGAGCCATTTCCAATCTGCAACTCCATAAGATTTGGGCTTGAGAGTAAACCCCAAGTATTTCATGCCTTCAAGTGTGCAGCAAATTGAAATATGTTTTGAAGTAGAGGTCTCTCCTCCTCCATAGAGTCTAGGAAATAAATAGAAGATTTGGTAATATTGATGGACATAATAGTTGCATCACAAAAGAGATCCATAATCTCTTTTATTGACCTGCCTTTTGTATCTTCACACAAACAAAATATTAATATGTCGTCAAAAAATAATAAACGAGAGATCTTTTGTTGTCTACCAATATGCAAACCATGCATTTTATTTAACCTTCATGCTTCAACTAGAGCCCGACTGAGGCCATAGGCAACTAGTAAGAAAAGATACAGAGACAAGAGGGAATCTGTAATACCTAGGGCGCCAAGCCCAAGCATGCACTCTCTGACCATGAACCGAAACAAAGATAATCAGGCAAGTAGTATGCTCGGTGCACTTGAAGACATGACGTCTTCATATATGGGACGAGTCGGGGTTTCCTTGGGTGTGCAATGCACCAAGGGGTTATTTAACCCATGGTGCCTTGCGACACAAGTTAGAAGAGGGTGTTTGATGAATATCATGGGTGGAAGACTAGGTGCATCACTAAACAAAAAATAGACTAAGGTAGGAGGAGGGCACGCTTGGGTGAGTTGACCTGACTCATCTAAGGGATGCGTGCACTCACAATGGGTTGGTTGGATGGATGCTAGTGTCGGTTGAAGATTCAACGGATGTAGGCAAGGTGTTATGCAACACAAGTTATACAACACAAGTTATACAATGAACAATTTAACGAAAGGTTGTGGACAAGACATGGGTTCCCAATGAAACAAATGAGTCAGCCAAGGCAAGGAGGGTGCACTTAGGTGAGTCGACCCAAGTCACCTAAGGGACGCACACACCTAAACGAAGGTTGGTCGAATGTCAAGTGGACAAACTTACCAAAGGATCGATTGAATCCCCTGAAGGAAAGAGACGTACCGGTTCATGGGGGCTGATGCCTATATATGCACAAGGGTGGGACCAAAACGACAAGTGGGAAATCAAGATACCAAGTGACAAGTTGGTGAACACAGTTTGGTAGTAGAGAGAGGGGTCAAATGAACTGAGGCAAGGGAAACATGAATCATAGGAATGACGCATGAAGGAGAAGTGACTCGTCTAGATTTCTGACTGTGGCATGAAGAGATTCACAAGGTGGCATGGCAGAGGTATGTCTTTTGTATTTCGCACAGGGGTATTGTTGGATATAATTGAGCGGAAACTCCTTGTAAATATTCTTTGGTGTGGCATGAGCTGAAAGATCGACACACACTGTTGTCTGTTGTAACAAAAATCAGGTATTAGGCTGGTTTGGCAGCCCAACTTACTTGCATAATCGTTTAACTATGTACTTGATGCATTCTATTACTTGTTGTAAGTTCTAAGTATGAATGTTGTCATAAATAATTAAATGATCAAATAACCTAAGTGTTAGGCATAGTCTGGGACAAGTAAACCAGTGTGGCCCTGCCGTCGAGCTTAAAAGTTGCGGTGCTACGTGGTTCCTCATGCCACCGGGGGATTGGACGCGCCTAGGTTTGTTCCACCCCACAGTGTTAGTTGCGAGGATGCGACATATGGTATCAGAGCGTGTAACAGATCACACATTAGAGAAAACTGTGTAGAGTGATTTGGTGGACTGTTTAGTGAGCTCTTCACCGTTGTCTTCGTCATGACAGATGGTATCATAGCTTTGCTCTTTGCTCAGTTTGGTGAGTTCGTTCACAACAATGGTGAAGAGTAGAGAATGATGATTTTTGCAGGTTTGTCGCAAAGACTTAGGTGAGACATACCTTGGTAAAGATTTGATCATGGGTTGTGAAGATAGAAGGCTGGGGTGGGCTAGTTGAAGGAGTTGGATAGGGTTTCCATAGGGTTGGATAGGTTAAGGGGTCGCCTTATAGGTAGTCAGGTTGTGAAACAAAGCTACATATTTTGGTAAAGAATTGGTAACATAATTTGGGTAAGGTCTTGAAGCCAGTTTTGAACACACCTTACATGAATTGTGAAAATCCTTAAGAGTTTGGGCATGGTTGGTTTGCATGCAGATGACAACAACACCGAGAGAGAGCCCAAGACACTCACGATGAAGGACCAACTCCTTGACTTAGAGAGAGCAGTTGAGAAAATGTCAGATGCGATGTGTCTGCATGGTGAGAAGGTCAAACGATTGGAGCCCAAAACGGGAAAAATATTGTTGGGGTTTAATGATGTTGTTTGAGAGTTCCAAGCGACCGCTAATATGATCATTGGTACTCTGACTAACGACTTCCAAGATAGTCTCAAGGAAATGGAGGATGTTGTACTTTTAGTCAACCAAAAGGTGAAAGATCAGGAGGACACCATCACATTGCTAAAACGAGCTACAACTAGTGGGCCAAGATCATCCGCTATGTAAATACAGATCAAGATGAAAGAACCAAAACCATATGACAGGACTCGCAACGCCAAATTGGGATATGGAGAAGTACTTGGAGTAGCTGAACGAAAGTCCAGAGGAAGACAAGGTAAATGTTGTTGCTATATTCTTGATAGGGACTGTGAAACTTTGGTGTAGAAACCAGGTGGAATACTTAGCAGCTAAGAGGACCAATGAAAAGATCGAAAACTAGGCATAAATGAAGGTAGCTTCAAAGGAATAATGTGGTAGGGGAAACCAAGTTTGGGTTGCTAGAAATTAGTTGTTAGTGCTTAAGCACACCGGTAAGATCCAGACCTATATCAAGGAGTTCACAGTGTTGAAAAAGATTAATTAAATATTGATATTAGTTGTCATTGATGTCAACCCTTGAACAAAATTGCATGTCGAAGTCAAGTGGTAGTAAATAGAAGATAATTAATTATTGTAGGGATAATTAATTATTGCAGGTATAATTAATTATTGGAGGGATAATTAATTATTAGAAAAACAAAGTAGAGTAAACATAAGATAACAGGTTGCATGTGAGTTGCATGCCATCATGAGCTGCATGTCATTAACAAAATTTCTCCTATATAACACAGAGAAGAGTCAATTGCAAATCACTTATGTGTATTCACTTTTGAGAATACAAGTTGGAGATCTGAGATAGTGAATCGAAGACAAAGAAGTCAAGTGAAGTAAGAAGTTTGTAGGAGCAGAGATTAAGGATAAGGGGTTTTTCTTGAGTATATCCGCGAGTTCCAGGAGGTAAAGTGCAGACATCCGTGGGTTGCAGTGAGGAAAAGTGCGGATACCCGTGGGTAGACAATATACACAATCGTGGACCCGTGAGGAAAGGTTGTGGAAGATCAGGGATCTAAAAGCTCAAGTCGGCTATAGTTTGAAGGTATGTCTTCATGTGTTTGTTAAGGAGTAATTTTGAATAAATATGGAATAGGTATGTCTCAATAATTCATAAGTTGTTGATTTGGAGAATTCTCTTATGGATTCTGGCAAGAGGAATAAGTGGTTGCAGTCTTTATGAGATATTGATTTCAGTAGGAGTAACATAGGGATCAAAAGAAGCAACAATGTAACACCCTGTTTCCCCCAGTCTGTAAATATAACTTTATTGGCCAGGAACTATGGCAAACTCAAAGTGTGAATGTTTGATTTGGTGGACCTTTGTATAAAGGTCGATTAATGTAATTTTTGTTATTTTAATAGATAATGGAAATGTGTTGTATGACTACTGAGAAGGGGATGTGCTAAGAGAGACCACGATTGCTAATGGAAAAGTGGTGGAGGGGACCTGGAAGGGTTGTGTTAACCTCCACCAAACCAATAGTATGATGGTTTTTAATTTCTCAAGATCAGAACAACCCTTTGACCCGAAATGAATTCCAGTCAGGCTGGTAGGTGGGAAGGCCTCCTCAAGAGTTAAGGAGGGGATGGGGAAAACCACCCATCTTAAGGCTTTCGTACCTGACCACAGACTGGGGATCCAAGCCACACACAATCTTACTAAGGAAGGCAAGAAAGGAAGAGTGGGGGGGGGGTGCAGAGGAGAGCTGCGGAAAAATGCAGAGACGAGAGAGGAAACTCTCGGGTCCAAGGAAAGATTGAAAGTGAAAAGTGAGTTATGATCTATAGTGAATGGAGACTGATTCAGGAGAAGGAGATTAACCTTCATCCTCGTCTATTCCTATATAGGGAGAAGGAGAGTAACCTTCGTCCCTAACTTCCGTTGAGTTGGAAGTAAGATATTGAATCTCAAAGCAGCGTGGCCTAAGCTCGGGGGTGGCCAGTGATAAATCCAGTGGGAGTGACTGAGCCTATGGTTGGGTGGAAACAAGCACCCCTCTCAGCAGTCGCATCACACCTTATGGTTATGATAAGTGTTTCTTTCATGCTTTGTGCTTCAACTGGAAATAATGAGTGCATGCTTATATTTATACACCTGTAAATGGTTTCTGTATTGAATGATTTAGTTAAGAGTATGCATTCGTCCCTTGAGGACTTTCATATCTTCTTAATTTCCCCGATGCTCAAGTTTAATTCCTCAAGAATACTCGCCCCAGAGAATTTCATCGTCGTCTCAGAGTTGAGTGAGTACTCCCCTAATTTAAGAGGTTGAACCCCGCAAACACTACGAGGACATGGTCTATTAAGCTCAGGAGAGGTAGTGCAGGTATGCACCGAGTCTCTGCAATTTGGGCAGAGACCGAAACCATCTTAGGTCCTAGAGATGAGGAATGAACATAAGGAGTGCGCAGAAGAACGCTTCCAAGCGTTATGTTCAAGAGAAAGAGTGCAAAACTCTTAAGTCCTTCAGAGCCAACAAAGCTTCGAAAGAATAGTGAGGTTCGAGTATCGAGAGGGAATATATTTTCGTTTAGAAGATGAATGGATGAGGTTCGTTTGGGAGGTCCCAGGGTCTAGCGCGACCATTAGATTTGAAGAAGGGGCGCAATCGTTAACACCTCGACTCCTTCAGTCTTCGCAAGACTGCACATCAAGAGATTCGCACGTTGGTGCGACTAGATTCTCGAAACCCAAAGTTGCGATGTGATCTGGGCCGTATATCTAAGGATCCATCGGGACCCTCCTTGACCATCAGATATGAGTGTGAGGACCAATAACCATTGGATCCAGGAAAGGTGCACGAGGTTTAAACCCTTCGAAAGTATACAAGAGAATGGACTTTGCCAAATCTCGAAGTTCTGAAGTCATCAGAACCTTCCATCGTCAGGGTAGACAGATGGCAGGAGATCCGAGAGTTCAAGGATTTGAAGTTCGGAATATTTGCAAGGGAAAGAATGGAGTAGTGAGAATTCGCGATTTGATCCTAACCGTCCATCTAGGAGGACACGTGGCGAGCGATCAATATTTCGCTGACTCGTGACCTAGGGAAGTCAAAGGGTGGATTTGTGAGAATTCGCGATACGCAAAGTCGCGATTTGATCCTAACCGTCCATCCAAGAGGAGACGTGGCGAGAGATCAACATTTCACTGACTTACGACCCAGGGAAGTCAAAGGGTGGAGTTGTGAGAATTCATGAAACGTGAAATCACGATTTGATCTGAGTCGTTAGATCGTGGGGATTTGTGGGCCATCGATCTGACACTCGCAAATATCGAAGAATCAGGAATTGGGAGAACAGAGGGGAACCAACCTCCCAAGTCTCGAAACGCGAAATTGCGACTTGATCATAGTCATCAATCGAAGGAAGATCGTGGACTGTAGATCTAGTCTTATCAGGAGTTCACAACTTAGGAAGCCAGAAGTAAGAGTTCTAGGAACTCGCAAAACGTGAAATCGCGATTTGATCTGAGTCGTTGGATCGAGCAAAGATCTGGGTCGTCGACTCATTATAGGGAAGGACGAGTAAGTGAACTTCATGAGTCGCGAAATGCAAAATCACGACATGCTTTTCGATTTGGTGACTAATCACAACCTTGGTCACATAAAGGGAGGGGCTTATCCAGGAGATCTAGCACCTAAATATGTTGAAGTTTAAAGGTGTTAGGGAGAAAGTTGCGGGTTCCATATAACCTGTGCTTTATGGGAAAGAAGACCTATCCAGTGGATTTGAAGTTCTTCCCTGACTTCCATTGACCAGGATTAGAGACCATGGATGGAGGAATAGACTAATTGAGGAGAAAGTTTTTTTTTTTTTTTTTTTCATTTATTTTTGACCCATCGTGGGTGTGTTGCAAGCAACAACATGTTATTAGTTACAACAACAAAGGTAGTGACAGGTTTGTCTACAATTATATTTCAGGGCGGTTGGATGGGGCATGGAAAGGGGCTTGTAGCCACCTTCTGGTTGGAGCCAGAAAATTAGGGAGTTGGAGCTTCCTTCAGGTTGTTGCATGTAGATAGGGAGTTTGAGCCTCCTTCTAGTTGTAGTTGGAGAAATAGGAAGTTGGTGCTTCCAGTGAATGTACTCTTTGATCAATAAAAACAAATATTTTGTGTTTTTTTCCCGCATTGGGTTTCCACATAAAACTTTGGTGTATTGTGCTTCTGTGTTGTTTATGCATTGATTTATGGTGTTGATAATATATTGAATGTTGATTGGATATCATTGAATATTTATATTGTGGTTAAATAAAGAAAAGTACTAATATTGATTCAACCCTCCCCTCTCAGTATTCCAACAATTGGTATCAGAGCAGGTCCTTCGAGAAGCAATCTAACTACTGGAAGGAGATCATGGAACGTGCTAAGATTGGAGCACCAAGGTTTGATGGGCAGAACTATACCTTCTGGAATAAAATGATGAAAACCTTTCTACATGCACAAGGATTTGGTGTTTGGCAAGCAATAGTAAATGGGTATACAACACCAACCACTCCCCCAACTGACAGAGATGAAAATAAGCTCAACAAAAACAACTCAAAGGCTAAAGGTACTATTTTTTTGGACAAACTCCAAAAGATTTATGAAGGAGATGCCAAGGTAAAGGGAGTTAAGCTTCGAATTTTTAGAGCTAAGTTTGAACATTTAAATATGAAGGAAGATGAAGACATTGCAACCTACCTTCAGCGGGTTGACGAAGTAGTCAACACTATTAAAGGATTGGGAGTAGAAGTTGATGACTCGGTGGTTGTTCAAAAGGTATTAAGGTCTCTTTCTATGAGATTTGACTCTAAAATATCAGCCTTAGAAGAAAGAGAAGATCTCGGTACATTGAGCATGGATGAGCTACATGGAATATTTATAGCCTATGAGATGAGAACATAACAGGAGAATCTAGTCACAAAGGAAGCAACTTTCAAGGAATCCAAGAAGACAAAGAAGAAGCAAAAGCAAAAGTCAAAATCAAGTCCCAACTGTAATGATGATTTAGACGAAGATGAAGAGATGGCTAACTTCGTAAGAAAATTATATAAAGGAACCAGTAAGTATAAATGTATGCTTCCTTTAAAATGTTTTAATTGTGGTGGTATTGGTCATTTTTCTTTTAAATGTCCTCACAGGAATAAAGACAACGATGAAGAAGTTTCTAAAAGGGAAAATAAATTTCAAAAGGAAAACAAAAGAAGAAACAATAAGAAATTCATCAAGAAAAGTTTCACTCAGAAGAGGACAATTCCTCATTAGATGAGGAGGATAATGGCAGTGACAATGATTCCGAAAGAGTACTCTTCATGGCAGTAGAAGATGATTCTGAAGAAGAAGTTGAAGTTGATCTCATAGCAAAGTTGATTAGTGCACTAGAACAACTCAGGAAGGAAAGAAAGAAAAATAAGTCACTCAAGGAAGAGTTAAAAGTGAAAGAGGGATCTCAGAATTCCAACTCTGAAGAACAATAGCAGATGATCACGAGTCTAAAAATTCAAATAGAAGAAGACATAAGAATTGAGGAAATTCTTAGAAGTTAGTTAGAACAAAAGATGAAAACAATTGGAAGCTTGGAAGCATAAGTAGTCTGTTTAAGGAAAGATGTTCAGAAGAAATATATGCAGCAGAAGAGCACCATAATATTGGATCAAATCATCAACAATCAAAGATCATTAGATGACATATTTGGCCTAGGATACAATCAAGCACATAATGAGAAAGGATCAAGCTCTGAGACAAGGGAACATGAAGCAAAACAAAGAAGTTATGAAAAGATTGTCAAAAAAATTGTCAAGAAGGAAGTATGCATGCCCCCAAAGAAGAATATTCCAGAAGTAAAGAAGACTCAAGAAGACAAATTCAGAAGGAGTGCATCACAAAGAAGATCATCTATTCCCAGGTATCAAAGATTATTTTGTGGTCATTGTTTTAATTGTGCTAATTTTGGACATAAAGCTGCAAACTGCAGAGCCTATCCCAAGAACAAAAGTAACAATACAGGTTATCCCAGAAGATCTTATGAAGCATACAACAGGAATCAAAACAATTTTGGTTCATTGAGCAATGAAGTAGAATGCTACAAATGCAACAATTTTGGGCACATAACAAAGAATTTTAGATTGACTATTCCACTCAGGGAATCTAAATGAAACATTAACAGTCATATATCAGAACCACAAGGGATATGGAAAAGAAACCAATGCTCACTTTCTCTGCAAGACCAACACTAGAAAAGTGATTGGTATGTTGATAGTGGTTGTTCAAAGCATATGATAGGTGACTGAAATAGGTTTCTAACTCTGAAGAAAGAAAAAGACGGATGAGTCTCATTTGGCAATAATCATTCACATAAAATCATAGGTAGAGGCACAGTTAAGCTTGGAAACAAAGATGCAATGGCAAACAAATGTTCTATTGGTTGAATATATGAAGCACAATCTGTTGAGTGTAAGTCAAATGTGTGATCAAGGACACACACTTCAGTTTGACTCAGAGAAATGTGAAATAGGGAAAGAAGGAGCAGGCGGGTTAGTAGCGACAACTATAAGGACTTTGAACAACATATATGTTTTGAGTGAAATTGGAAAGGAGAGATGTTGTTTAGGAAAGGAAAATGAAAGTTGGCTCTGGCACAGAAGAATGGGTCACGTGCACTCTGACGATCTTGTCAAAATCAACAGAAAGGAAGCAGTAAGAGAAATGCTTGAAATCTCAAAGCCAACGAACACTCTATGTAAGCATTGTCTGCAAGGAAAACAAACAAGGACCAAGTTCAAATCAAATGAGTACTCAACAGAAAAACCATTGGAGATTGTACACACTGATCTATGTGGACCAACAAGAGCAAAGGGATTAAATGGTGAACAATACTTCATACTATTGATTGATGACTACACAAGAATGACTGCAATTTGCTTTGTCGAGATGGTTGAAATATAGACAAACTTGAAAATCAAATGTTTAAGATGAGATAACGATGGAGAGTACACATCAAAGGAATTCATTAACTTTTGTAGTGAACATGGGATAAAGAGACAATTCTCAGCAGCCATGACACCTCAGTAAAATGGAGTTGTTGAAAAAAAGAATAGGATAGTACAAGAAATGGCCAGAACCATGTTGAAAGATTGCAAGTTGGGTGAGATGTTTTGGCACATGTAGTACATACGACAGTTCATATCTTGAACAAAGGAATGCTCAGAAGTAATAGTGATAAGACTCCCTACGGGCTATGGAAAGGAATACCGACAAATGTGAAGCACTTCAGAGTGTTTGGAAGCAAGTGCTACATCAAAAGAGAAGATGGCAGGATTGGAAAATTTGACTCCCAAGTTGACAAAGGCATATTTGTTGGGTACTCAAGCAAAATAAAGGCATACAAGTGTTTCATTCCGAGACTCAACAAAATAGTGGAAAACATCAATGTACAAATTGATGAGATAAGTGCAGGAAAGCTCAAAGAATAAATCAGAGACTCAACAAAGTAGGAAGGAGAAGAGGACTTGAAAGAAGAAGCATAATCAGAAGAAGAGGAAGAGCAGCTAGAAGCAGAGCAAAAGGAAGATGACCAACAAAATCTTTAGATATCTCCCAAAACTCCTAACAGGAGAATACAGAAAAATCATCCACCAAAACAGATCAATGGGATTATCGATATAGGAGTTGAAACTCAGAGAAGATTACACTCACCAGAACAAAGGCATCTAGCACTGTTATCCACAGTTGAACCCAATAGTTTTAATGAAGCCAACACAAATGAACTTTGGGTCAAATCCATGGAAGAAAAACTCGATTATATAGAGAATAATGAAACATGGGAACTTGTTCCAAGGCCTAAAGATAAGAATGTGATTGGTAAAAAATGGGTATTCAGAAACAAGCTGAATGAGGATGGACAGGTAACCATGAATAAAGCAAGGCTAGTATGCAAGGGATATGCTTAGGTTGAAGGAACAAATTTCAAAGAAACTTATTCCCCAGTTTCCAAAATGGAAGCAGTTAGATTGATCTTGGCTTATGCATGTTCAAAGAGAATCAAAGTATATCAGATGGATGTAAAATCAACCTTCCTAAACAAAGAACTAGAAGAAGTCTACATCGAACAACCAGAAGGATTTATACTGTCAGAAGAGGAAGATTATGTTTGCAGACTGAAGACGACACTATATGGACTCAAACAAGCCCCCAAAGCATGGTTTTCAAGATTGGACATGTATCTACAATAACAAGGGTTCAAGAAAGGAAATGCAAACAATAATATCTACATAAAGGTACATCAAAATAATTTGTTGATAATTGAAGTTTATGTTGATGACGTTATTTTTGGTAGCAACGATGATACGATGAGCAAGAAATTTGCTAAAGATATGTATAATGAATTCGAAATGTCATTACTTGGTGAGTTGTCTTTTTTTGGGACTTCGTATATGCCAGCTAGATACAGGTATTTTCATCTCCCAGACCAAGTATATCAAAGAAATGTTGAAGAAATTAGGAATGGTAGATTGCAAGACCGTAAGTACTCCCATGCAGACCAATTGCAAATTGAGCAAAGATGATATATCCAAAGATGCCTATCAAAGGCTCTAAAGATCAATGATTGGCAGTTTACTCTACGTGACAATTTCCAGACTAATTGTGATGCAAGCAGTTGGATAGGTGGCATGGTTTCAAGCCGCACCAAAGGAATCACATGTTATGGCAGTGAAGAGGATATTCATATATCTAAAAGGAACGAAAGAGTTTGGATTGTGGTATCCAAAAGGGAATGATCTATCTCTTACAACCTACATAGATGTAGATTGGGCATGTATCATTGCTGATAGAAGAAGTACAAGTGGAGCAACTTTCTACTTGGGTGATTGTCTGGTATCTTGGTTGAGCAACTTTCTACTTTGGTGATTGTCTGGTATCTTGGTTGAGCAAGAAACAGTCTTTGGTATCATTGTCCACAACATGTTGTACACGGGTTCTTTGGATGAAGCAAAATTTGTAGGACATACATGTGGAATATGATGAGCCCATTTCGATATTCTGTGATAACATCAATGCTATAAGTATCTCTAAGAATCCAGAGATGCATTCCAAGACGAAACACAATCCGATCAAGTTTCACTTTCTACGGGAATAGGGCACAGAGAAGAACATCAAGGTAGAGTATGTTTATACAAAAGAGAAGATTGCATATATCTTCACCAAACCTCTTCTGAGGGAGACTTTTGAGTATCTTCGATATAAACTTGGAGTAGTTTCAACCCCACAGTGAATTCTTTTTGAAAGAATTGTATGCTTTTTGAATGTTTTTTATCAGAGATGTACACAAGGAAGCACCATGAAGAGAAACATCAGTAGAGATTAGAGGCTTATTGACAGGTGGATCAACCCAAAGGAGAATTCATCCTTTGCCATTGATGTCAAAGGGGGAGAGAAGAACATAGACATGGAAGAGAAGAGGTAGGAAGACAAGGGGATCCAACACATGAAGACATGAGGAGTCAATATGAGCATGAGTGTTTCCATGGTTGTGTTTAAATGTTGCCATCAAAGCCAAAGGGGGAGATTGTTGAAAAATATTAATTAATTATTGAGATTGGTTGTCATTGATGTCGACCCTTGAACAAAGTTGCATGTCGAATTAAAGCAGCAATAAACAAAAGATAATTAATTATTGCAGGGACAATTAATTATTGGAGGGATAATTAATTATTACAGGAAAACCAAAGTAGAGTAAATAGAATATAATAGGTTGCATGTGAGTTGCATGCCACCATGAGTTGCATGTAATTAAGAAATTTCTCCTATATACCACAGAGAAGAGTCCATTGCAAATCACTTATGTGTATTCACATATGAGAATACAAGCTGGAGATCTGAGATAGTGAGTTGAAGACAGAGAAGTCAAGAGAAGTAAGAAATTTGCAGGAGTAGAGAGTAAGGAGAAGGGGTTTCATACAAGAATTCCTTGAGTATATCTATGAGTTTTAGGAGGAAAAGTGCAAACATTCGCGGGTTGTAGTGAGGAAAAGTGCGGATACCCGTGGGTAGACAATATACATAGTCGCGGACCTATACGGAAAATTTGTGGAAGATTAGGGATCTAAAAGCTCAGGTCAATTACATTATGAAGGTATGTCTTCATGTGTGTGTTAAGGCGTTATTTTTAATAAATTAGGGACAAGTATGTCTCAGTAATTCATAAGTTGTTGATTTGGAGAATTCTCTTATGGACTTTGGCATGAGGAATAAGTGGTTACAATATTGATGAGATATTGATTTCAGTAGTAGCAACAGAGGTATCATAAGCAACATCGACAACAAGTTATTAGTTACAGCAACAAAGTTAGTGACAAGGTTGTCTACAGTTATATTTTAGGGCGGTTGGATGGAGCAAGGAAAGGGGGTTGTAGCCTCCTTCTGGTTGGAGCCAAAAAATTAGGGAGTTGGAGCTTCCTTCAAGTTGCAGCTTGTAAATAGGGGGTTGGAGCCTCCTTCCAGTTGTAGCTGGAGAAATAGGAAGTTAGTGCTTCCAATGAATGTACTCTTTGATCAATAAGAAAAGAATTCCGTGGTTTTTTCCCGCATTAGGTTTCCACATAAAACTTCGGTGTATTGTGATTATGTGTTGTTTATGCATTGATTTATGGTATTGATGCTATGTTGAATGTTGATTGAATATCATTGAAGATTTATATTGTGGTTAAAGAAAGAAAAGTACTAATACCGATTCACCCCCTCTCTCAGTATTCCAACACACATGTCTGATGTTGGAGATTCAAAGACATGTAGGAGGACGGAAATTTTTTCACTTCATGTACGGTTTGCAGACTTGGGCGTAGAGTGAGTTGTGATGCCAAAATGGGTAGACCCTTACAACAATAATCATTGTTGTAGACAAGTTGTTAGACTTCAAGGGTGAAGCCAAAGTAGTTCTGAAGGACAATGATGATACCCAACATGAGAAGTAGAGTAAGAAAATGAAGGATATGGGGAAGTCTAAAGCATCCAAAGGTAGCGAATATAATTCCAAGAAGGAAATTCCGCAAAAGCAGAAAAATTTGGTTTCATGTTGGATATGTTTGAAAAAGCATTATGCTAAGAATTATCCATTGAAGCAAAAACTAAACGCTTTATAGAAAGTCGACAACCGATATGTTGGAGTGTTGCAAGTTTTGGGTGTTGTTGCGGAGGCAGAACCAACACAAGTCAAGACCCCAACATGACAAGACTTAGCTATGTTTAGGTAGAGATCAATGGGAAAACAACTTTGGCTATGGTGGACATTGCTTCCACTCACAAATTCATAAGAGAAGACATTGCACAAAGTCTTGGACTACAGTTTGAGCAAACGTGCACTTCTTTCAAAGTGGTAAACTCGGGTGAATAGGAGATTGTTGGCATAACCAAGAATGTTCCTGCGAAGCTTCGAGGATGGACTGGGAAGGGGAGTTTCACCATTGATTCCCTAGAGGATTACGAAGTACTGCAGGGTCATGAGTTCATGCAGACCAAGAAGGAAGTTCCCATTCCGCTTGTAGATAGTTTAGATATCTTGTCAAGGCCAAATCCATGTTTGGTGCCTATAGTAAAGGGGAGAAGGGGGAAGAATATGTCTTCCTTGCGCTTGGTTGAAAACTAATGCCCTTTCTCAGACATCGATGAATGAGATGAAGAGGTGGCTGAACCAAATTACTCATACGATCCAAAAGTGTTGGCAGATTTGGAATGGGACGCAACAAGATAGAGGATATATAGGTGGATTTCATACATGGCATGGAGAAGTTCGTTGAGTTTTATGAAGTGTTTCGAAGGAACTAATGGACATGGTGGAGATGAGGAAGCCATATCTTGAGGAATGGAGAGTTGAACCGTTCGTTGCACAAGTGTGTGATAGGGAAGGACAACAATCCTAATACAAATGTGTCAAGGAGGAAGTTGGCCCGATCACAAAAACATTTGGAGATGGTGAATGACCCTATGATCTAGAACTTTAATGCCTCGTGAATGAGGGAGACGACAAAATTTCACCCAACATTCCATTGTTGATGTACTTGATAAAAAAGTATGATGAAACTGCGAAGGCATTTGACAAAGAAAAAAGAGGATGGAAGCGGTGGCTCATTGGGCTGCCCCCTTCCATTCTCGCACTGAAAATGTGGGCACGTTGGTTTGCTTTCATGAAGATGACAATGAGCGGACCAACTGGTGCCTCAAAGGTAGGCACCACAACGACTTAGGAGGATGTGATGGTTGAGTAGTTGCGAAAAGAAATAGATGGTTTTGGTGTTGAAGTGAGTTCTTTTGGACTTGGTGTGACAGTCAAACTAGCTAGGACACAAGGGGATCCAATGCACGATGACAATAGAGGTAACCAGAGTAAGGACGTAAGAGTGAGACACGATGCAGAACCTTGGGTCATGACAGGCATGGTTAGTAACTACAACATGTGAAGTGATGTTGAGGGTTGTTAGGATGCAAACAACTTGGAGCGAGGGAGGATGTAAGACTTGGGATGCCAAGCCCAAGTGCACTCTCTCACGCCACAAACCAAAATGAAGACAATTGGGCACATAGGACACTTGATGCACTTGAAGACATGACGTCCTCATATATGGGACGAGTTGAGGTTTCCATGGGTGTGCGACGTGCCAAGGACTGACTCAACCCACATTGCCTTGGGACACGAGTTAGACGAGAGTGTTTGACGAAGGTCATGGGTGGAAGAGTATGCACATCACCAAACATAAACTAACTAAGGCGTGAGGAGGGCACGCTTAGGTGAATCGAACCGACTCATCTGGGGGAAAAGCGTACCCACGATGGGTCAACTGGACGGATAGTGGTGTCAGTTGAAGATTCGATAGACATAGCCAAGGTGTCGTGCAACACAAGTTATACAAATAACCATTTAATGAAAGCTTGTGGAAAATATTGGGCACCAAATGAAACATATGAGTTGACCAAAGAAAGGAGGGTGTGCTTAGGCAAGCTGGCCTGAATCACCTAAGGGATGTGTGGACCTAAATGAAGGTTGGTCGAATGTTAAGTAAACAAACTTGCCAAACAACAGGTCAACTGACCTAAAGGCAAGATACAAGTTGGTTCATGAAGGAGGGCGACTATATATGCACAAGGGTGAGACCAAAATGACAAGGGGGAAATCGGGAAACCAAGTGACATGTTGGTGAAAATAGTTTGGCAGTCGAGAGACAGATAGAATGAATTGAGGCAAGGGAAACATAAATCACAGGAATGAAGCATGAAGGAGAAGTGACTGGTCTAACATTCTAACTATGGCATGAAGGGATTTGCAAGGTGGCATGACAGAGTTATGTATTTTGCATTTTGCACAGGGGTATTGTAAGATATATTTGAGCGGAAGCTCCTTATAAATTTTCTTTGGTGTGGCACGAACTACGCTCAACACACTGTTATCTATTGTAATAAAAATAGAGTATTAGGTCGGCTTGGTCCCCAACTTATTTGCACAATTGTTTAACTGTCTACTTGATGTGTTCTATTAATTTTTGTATGTTATAAGTATGAATGCTATCATAAACTGTTAAATGATAAAATAATGTAAGTGTTAGGCATAATTTAGGCCAAGTAAACCGATGCGGTGATGCTTCCAAGTTGAAAAGTTGCAGTGTCATGTGGTTCCTCAAGCCACCGGGAGACTGAGCATGCTTAGGTATGTTCTGCCCTAGAGTGTTGGTTATCAGGGCACAACAACATATGTGTTGAAGCCCCTAACTAGTCTGGAAAATTGGAGAGCCTAACCCATTGATGAGAACAACAAAAGATATTGTCGAAACACATGCCATTATCCATTTGACCATTGGGAGCTTGAATTCAAAATGGATGAGAAATAGTCGAAGTTACACTACAAAGAGAACACCTTGTAACAAAGGTTTTTATAGAACCTCCCTAAAAAAATGACCCCTTCTTAGTTTATAGAGAAGGTTGTTAATGGAGGTGAGCGACTTGAGGTTTTATTTGCGGTGCACCTCTAGGGTACAAATGCATTGGTGCACACATAATACAGACGCCCTGGTGCTTCAATACTAAGGCACACAGTTATTTGCTAAATACTAAAAAAAAAATAGCGGAGTCGAGTGCCTGGAGGTTTTTGCGGAAGTTTTTTAGCGGTGCACTTGCAGGGAACAAATGAAGTGGTGTGCACACCATATAGGTTGCCGAAGATTTTTGTAGAGGCCTTCTAGCGGTGCTCTTGTAAGGCATAAAGGCACCAATATACACACAGTACAGACGCCTCGGTGCTTCAACAATGAGGCGCACCGATATTCGCTAAAATAATAAATATAGCAGAGGTGGGCATTTGGAGGTTTTAACAAAAGTTTTTTTTGTCGGTGCTATTGTTGTATTATGGCGCATTGGTGCTCATTGAAACATAACGCCCCAATGTGTACAATTGCAGGACATTGAAGAACAGTAAAATAAAAAAACTTACCATACTGAATTTCATTATTACACCACATTAGATGCCTACATCTTCTCCAACAAGCACCGATGCTCACTCTCCTTCCACAATCTCCCCATTTGTAGTGCTCCACTGTGACTTAGATAGTTGCACTGATAGATTACACACATTTCCAAATTTTGGAAAAATATGCAATTTTTAATTTCTTCTCTACAGTGCAACCATGCATCTCTGCGAGAGAAAACACGAGGTAAATTGTTTATTACCTTGTCATTTGCAATTTCACTACATTAAAATTTGAAAGTGGCTTGAAATTTGGCCTTTTTAAGAAAAAAAATTCCACGTGGTATGTTTAAACAATTCAGCTTGCCTCGAATGTCGATGCGCCCTATGAATTTACAAGAATACCTGATAACGATGTGTATACAATGAAAAACACAATGGTCTTGTTCACATTGACGTAGAGGTGCGTTTTCCAAAATTCCTCGTAAATGGTGCATTCTAAAATAATAACACATTGATTAGAAAAACTCTCATGCTCTAAAACAAATGAAGCACCAATGCGTTAAGTTAAACAATCACACCACCATGTTTTCCATATCAAACTCTTGTCTCGGTGGTGAATCAAATCCACAATAACGCACAGGTGTTGTGTACTACAAGGCTCTAGGAAAAATATATAATAATTTACCAAAACAATTTGTCTTATGGTATGCGATGCTTTTGGTGCATTATAAGACAAACACAAGGGTAAAAATGCACAAAAATAAAAAATAAAAAATGGAACTCTAATGCATTTAGTTCAATAAAATGCACTAGTGCTTTTAACATAGCAATACTGGACAAATATTTAAAAAATTATGGGAGCGATGCATTTTCTAAAACACCCTCGTTATTGGTGGGTCATAAAAGAAAACACACCGCTAAAGATCCATCAGTGGTTCAAGAAACTTACAAAATTGATGCTTTCATGTAAGAAATTTCATTGTGTGGTTTACCAGACAAAAACATTAACAAAGTGATATGTTTCGTAGAACAAACTGCACCACGTCACACAAACCATACGTGAAATCGCATTGTGAGGTGTCTTGTTGGACACCCCATCACAAATGCATCCTATAACACAATGCACCGCAACATATATTGGTGCTCGTCTTAAAATGAAGTATCGGTGCATTAGACTTACCGCATCGTTTGACGGTGCTTTGTATCTGATATAACGCATTGGTCCCAGCGATTAGTAATTATTGTAGTAGCATCAATTACTTTTCCAAAAAAAATTGCAAACATAAATTAATTTATGTTTTTTTATAAATACAAATTAGTTATATATATGTGTGTCATTTACAATTTCTATTTGTTTTATTCTATATATATGTGCCTAAGAACAATTTTATGAGAATAAGAGATGACGACAATGACAAGCGTAGGAGTTGAAACAACAACATCCATAAGAAAAACTATTATCACAAAATACGTATTAAAACTTCCACAATTAAATTTTGCGGAGGTTTTGCTTTGCAAAGGCAAAAACATAGGTCACTCTTCAATGCCTCTCATAATTTAGTGCACAGAATTGATCCTCTGCCACTCCCTCAATGCTCTAGCTCGTATATCTCCTCCTCCGCAAGCTGCTCGAATTTCTCCAAGATATTATTCGCGTCATTCTTGTAGCCATAATATGAACGAACACCAATTCGCTCGTAAATCGCATACCTACACCTCCTCTGCTTCACCTCGGGCTTTTCGAATAACTCTTTGAGGTTAGGGAGGAATCTTGTAGCACCAAAGTATCTATAATCAAAGCCATTGTTGGTGGCACCAGGCACATCATCTTCATTCCTTTCCAAGACCATCTTCTTGGCCCTGTCATGTCCCCACATGATGTCTGCCCGTTTCTTACGATCGTGTACCTTTCGAGGGCATGTGGTGTTAGAATATAGAGGATTGTGCTCGTTTAACCATTGACGATACCCTCGTCACCCAACCACAAGCCTTAAGCCACCCTCCGAGCACCTTGACCTTGACCGAGAAGAGAATTATGGCTGCAATCAATAGCCAAGATAGGCTAAATGCACCAAGCAAAAGAATAGAAACTAAACTGAACAGATGATCCCACCCAGAAGCTAGCGCACCACTTTCCAGCTCTCCCAGAAAACCTGCGCACAAAACTGCTACTGCCTGCGCAGACTTAGCTCTCACTGCAATTGCTGAGATGACAAATAATGAAACTTGCGCCCTGTATTTATAGTGGACTGGCATTCTAACTGGGGCCGACTTCTCCTTCTGGGCATCAATAAATTCAATATAAATATATTTGTTCAGCCGACAACTTGTCTAGGGTTTCCTTCAATTCTTTGCTTCCTTTCGAAGGATTCTAGTTTCGTCATAGGTCATAATAGAGGTTCATACCTCCTGAAGCTACCATAATATTAACACTCCCTCCTAGCTAGGGAGTTATGGTCTTGAGCACAACAGACCATTCAATCGGTAGCACCACGAGCACCTATCATTATTATCCGACTGGATAATCCCCTATGACAACTGGTACAATATCAATTTATAGAACACACTTGTGTCTATTCAGTAGTACACAACTACTCAGACTTTGTGAAGCACAATCACAAATTGTCCTTCATAACAAATAACAACCTGCATAGAAACAATGTTATGATAA
>SNQJ01S0002372.1:370681-406165 GCA_010110895.2 Picea sitchensis
CCACATGCTCCAGACGTGTGCCCACCACATACTCACCTTCCCTTATCTTTCGAAAGACTTCACATAGACCTTCGGTTTTGTCTCATAGCATGCCTCACCCAAACCTGCGACAAGACTTCCCCAAACTCCAAAGTCACCTTGCTTGCTAGACTTAATCCAAAGAAGGTCATCCCAACTTTGCCCACAAAATCCCCTCAAGGAAACACAAGTCCTGCCATGTGGAGTGACTTGGCTCCTCAAGGGAGCTCGCTCCTCCTTATCTGAATCTGCTTCAGAACCTTGGTGTTGATCTTGCTCTTTTCATCTATGACTTCTTGGTTTTATGCCTTGTGTTCTTATATGGACACCAAACATCACATTTATAAAATGTCACGTCCTTTGGGTGTGTCGCACCCCTTCACGGACTAACGCACCCAAACAAACCAATGTGCCCATGAACCTATGTGCTTCATTAACCTTCGCGTCCCAACCTTGGGGTTTGTTCCTCATGAGGACACAACCCAACATCTTTGGTGCGCCCAACTTTGTGCACACCTTGCTGAGCTGACTCATCTTATAGCCCTATGCACCCCTTCTCTTAGTTGCTTCCACCCCATGCTTGGCCTCATGCTTGAGCAAGGCCCTTGGTGTTGTCTCGTACCCAAGGCACCGACTTGCCCAACTAGTGTGACTCTTGGGTGTTGGAGCAACCCCAAATTCCATATCCTTGAAGAATTGGGTCAGGGTGCTCACATCCTTCTAGCCGAGGACCTTACATCCTCCCCCACCTCAAGTTGTTTTTGTCCCCGACAACATCCACAATTCTGTGATCTCCAAGTCTCTGTTCGAACTCGTGCCCCTATCACAACTAAGTTTGCTGGAAACCCCAAGTTTTGTGCTAACTAGAAACCCCAAATTTTTGTCCGAGTGAAAATCCCTAGTTTCCCTGCAAAGTGGAAACCCCAAATTCCCGCAACTCATGCAATCATCTGCAACATTGTGCAACCATCCACACGACCCTCTACCTAAAGTTGTGTGCCGTCAATTTTTCCGCTACATTGGAAAGACGTCTCCTCCCCAACTTTATCCGCAATGTCCAAGTTGCCACTATCATGCTACAATGATCACACTTTTTTCTGTTATTGTTGTCTCAATTGTCACTGCAACCTTAATCAAAACTTCAAAAGTGTCTAAGTGTTGAACTCCTGTGACTTGTTGTTGCATCCATACTTCAGCCAATCAAACCACTCATGAGAATGCACTTCCTCATAATCAAACTTAGTCTTTTATGTTTGCATCTCTGTCGCTTCATCCAACTCCAAAGACTAAGGCAAGTGTCTACCCTTTCCTCACTACTACCACATCCAATATTTGTCAAGGAGATCATCCACAATGTCCAAGTTTTGTGCCTCCAAACTTACTAGCATGTCTGTATTCTCGACCCCCTTTTCATGTTGTTGTTCTCACCCAAGTCGTGAACTAGTTGGATGGCTAGTCCAACCGTCGCACTCCTTGAATATGCACTCCCTAATGCAGAAAATTCTCACTTCCTTTCGCAATTCAGTTCATTTTCACACATCCTCATATCAGGGTAAGGTCACCCCTCACCTCTTTGCACTATGAATTCACCCCAAAACAAATTCATTCATGGCGCCTTGACTCCACTTCCCACCTCATGGAGCAGTTTGCCAATTTTGTTCAACAACACATAGTTCACATCGCATCCAAATCTATGAAGAGTCAAGGGAAATCACCGTGCATCAGTGTTCCACACATCCAACCAACTTTTCCCTTGAGAATCAACTTGTGATGAAGTCCACAAGTATAGCTTGCTTGACCGAATTCTCCCCATCTTTAGATATGAAATGTCCCATTTGCACCAAGAGTTGCTTGTCCAAATTGCCTTTTCCCATTACTTCACCACCCATCCATACGTTTGTGCACACCTCTCTATGCCTTGAAATGGTTAAGTTTCACCCTCAACCATGTTGCATAAAGCAAGAGTAACGCCCATGTCCAAGTAATATTTTCATGTTGCAATCTGCCTATTCGCACAATCCTCCAAACCAAGGCAAGTCCTCAACTCGCTTCCTTTCATCAAGTCACCTCTCTGCAACTAAACATCGGTGATGAGTGTGGCCAACACACCTACACTCCTTATAACATCGCAATGAACTGTCCAAAATGTTCCAAGTAGAATAAGTCACCTCAAAGAACTTCCCTACCTGGGCACATTCGAGCTAATACTTCTACCAACATCAACCAATGACCCACTCCAGATCTATGACTTAACACACAATCATCCGCAAGTCACCAAGGTATGCTCTGCCTCATCCAATGTCCCGTACCAAAGGTGAGTGAAAACCACCCAAGTCACTTGGTCTACATTCTTCCCATTCAGGTTGACTGTCAAAAATTTCTTGGTTGACTTATTTGCCAACTCCATCCATCTCCTAGAACAAAACTACCTTGCTCCTCTGTAATTGTCTCATACTCTGGCACTGTCATTGCGATTTTCAAGTCATCGCATGACCCAACAAATCTAGCTAAGGCACCAACGCACCAAGGTACCTCATCCAAGAGTTAGGAAACTCCTCAAGTCACCTCCACAACTACATTCAAATGTGCCTAAGTTCACCATAGGAATCGTCCAAGTAGGTCACCCAATGCTCTCCATGCATTCATCCAAGTCAAGGTGTTCCAACCACTACATGACTTCTTTGAATTTTCACCACTTGAGCCACCCTCAAGTCTGTCGGTTTTCACCATGGAAACAAATTACACTTGAACCACCAAGTCATTTGACTTCCCTTCAAAGAACTCACCACAACACTTTGGAAATACAAGAACTCAAAACCAACCATACCTTTCCAATGACATTCTTGGTTGTACCCATGGTTTAGGTCTAATGTCCAGAGCCTGCACTCACCCAAGCCACCGACTCACCGCATGGACTCTCCTCAATTATCATTTGTAGCTCCACAAACCTGCATAACACCGTCATTGTGATACAAGGTTGAGTCCATCCCTCCACTTCAAAAATATATCTAAGTCCCAAACTTCCCATGCAATTGGCTGAACTCATCTCCAATGTCCTTCCATATCCACAGCTTGATTGCTTCCGCTTCAATGCACCATGCACACATCGCCCAACTGCTAGGCCATATTGTTGTGAACAAAATATCATAACCCTATGAAGAGCTACCTCATATGGAGGTTGTGGTTGACCCACTCATCCAACAACCTAGCTTGACTCAACTGTTTTGTTCTCAGTGATGCATAACATGAAGATGTCATGATGAAAATGTCTCCAACCAATTGCCTTGCTGTGAAGCTGCTCCATGTCACATCAAGTCACTCAACCCACCCAAGTGATTCAACTCGTAGCATGGCCACCTTCCCTATCCTAAGTTTGCACAAAGGTGAGTCCAATTCGTTGCAACCCATAATTGTTCCACTTTGTGATCACTTATGTGATCATATTTGCAACAAGTCCTACTTTCGTCTGCCTTGCCCAAGTGCTTCATTTCACCACAAAATTTGCACCTATTCTTGAGAAGGTGTGTGCACATGTCTTTCACTTACTTCTGTTGCAAATCAAACCAACCAAGTCTGTGCCCAGACTGTCTCTGCAATGGAATCGACCACCTCACCAGACCATGCACCAAGTCTATGCCCAAACTATGTTTATGATGCACCCTATCACCATTGTCACCACCATAGTAGTAAAGCATTCTTCAAAATATGATACCATCTATCACCGAGAGAGTGGTGAAGAGATAGCCAATATGTTCACAAAAATCAGCACTGATACCATCTGTCACGTCCCCACAGAATGCATGCTTGGATCTTACGATCATGCACCTCTTAAGGACATGTGACACCACAACGGTTCTCACTTGGCTGCTTGGAAACACCAAGGATACTTCATTTGGACTACGCCTCTTCATCTAGAGCATACCCATACTCCATTCTAGGCTACGGGCATGCGAGTCATACTCCTTCTCTAGTGCAACTCACTTGTATACTTAGACAATTTGCTAACAATCTTAACACATAGTTGTTTAAGCATACATCCATGAATATGTGAAACTAAGAGAACACTTGCGAAACCAACAAGAGACACACAAAAATAGTGCAAGCAACACAAGACTTTCCTAACACCTGGATAAGTCTTATTATTGTGAAATGGTTATAATGTGAGCACTACTATCTCTGTTTACAATTTGGGCAGAGTCGTACAACTCGCCTCAGTTCACTAAGACACTCATATACAAATTTGTCACACTAAGACTCGTCCATTGTAACAAGTTTCACAAACTCTGTGGCACACCCCAAACGTGCACCCACCATAGATTCACCATCTCTTCTCTATCGCAAGACTTCACACAGACCTTCGATTATGTCTCATAGCATGCCTCACTCAGACCTATGACAAGACTTCCTTAAATTCCAAAGTCGCTTTGCTTGATAGACTCATCCAAATAAGGTCATCCCAACTTTGTCCACAAAATCACCTCAAGGTAACATAAGTTTTCCCATGTGGAGTGACTTGGATTCTTAAGGGAGCTTGCCCCTCCTTGTTTGAATTTTCCATAGAACCTTGGTGTTGATATTTCCCTCTTCGTTTATGCCTTCTTGGTTTTGCACCTTGTGTTCTTATATGGAACTCCAAACATCACCTTCATGAACCATTACGTCCTTTGGGTGTGTCGCATCCCTTCACAAATGAATGTGCCCAAAGGAATTGACCCTCCCCTTCGCGGGTCGACGCACCCATAAACCTGTGTGCTTCGTCAACCTTCATGTCCCTGGGGACCGGTGCACCCCAACCTTGGGTGTGCTTGTCATGCTGACTCACCCCAACCTGTTTGGTGCGCCCAGCCTTGTGCGTACCTTGCCGAGTTGGATTTTCTTCTAGTGCGACACACCCCTTCTCTTAGTCGCTTTTCTCCCATGCTTGGGCAAAACCCTTGGCGTGTTCGCGTGCCTAAGGCGCCCACTTGCCCAACTAGTGCGACTATTGGGTGTCAAAGCAACCCTAAATTTTGTTTCCCTGAGGAATAGAACAAGGGTGCATGCACCCTTCTAGTCGAGGACCTGACAACCCCTACTTTGGCATAATTAGGACAACCGATCTCTACGCTAAGAGCTTCATAGTTCCCCTTTGACCTGATCAACAAGAAATAACCTTGATGGATGTCTTAGTTACAATACCGAGTCAACCTTAAGAATGACCCAAGGCCCATATTGTATATTTAATATAAGTTAAGAAGCACATTTGAAAAAATAATGGATGATCCATAAGGTTCGCTAGCATGCCTTATCACTAAATATTAAGCATTGCCCGAGCCTTGGCCTGCTCCTCCATGAGATCCCCATTCATGTGTTTACTAAAAAGCTCATGTTTCTTCTTCTCCACAACCATGCGCTCGGTCACTTTCTCATCCATAATGGGCACATGGGAAACACACTCTTGCTCTCTCTGCTGCTAGTTTCCCTTGTCCTACTCTACCATTTCTTCTATCGCGTTTTCTTCTTCCTAGAATAGGACCAAATTTACGACAATGAACTCTCCCCTCTTTATCATCAACCTGACCTTCCTCTTGACATTATTTATCCTCTACCACTCCCTCAACGCTCTGTCCCACTGTAGTGTAGCTAGGGGAATAATGTGGGGTACCTAGGGAGGTACCCAAGAGAAATAATATTAAATAAGTATTGTTATATATAAAGACCACTTTTAATAAATAAGGCCTAGTGTTAATGCAATAAATGTAAGAGGACTTACTAAAAGGCTCTGCTTCTACAAGGTTCATCCTCCATAATGTTCTTAGGTAGTTGATAACACTATATAAAGTTGTTCAAACAATGTAATGGGAAAGTTGAGAAGTATTGTATTTGGAGAGTATCTAATTAGGAGGTTGCTCCCTCAAAGAGGCAGGTTAACAAGAGTGGATCCCTTCCTTAATAGGATTTATTGTACGATGTTTCCCTACTATAAGGGTTTGACAATAATAAAGTGGTATTTATTGGATCTATTGTGGTTTTTTTGTATTCAAATCTTTGGTACTTAACAAGTGGTATCAAAACACTTTCTTTGGCCACAAATGGGGCAATTTTTTTAATTTTTGGAGGGTTTTAAAAGACAAAAAAGAGGGGTTGCAACATTTAAGACAATTTTTGTAACCTTCTATGCTGAATTTGCTGAAATTAGTTGTATAACTTAGCACGAGAAGTAAAGTTATCAACATTTTAAATCTACAAAATTTCAAGGTTTTTTCCGCTGATGACCGCACGATTTTGCAAATTTATATAGTAATTGGTGTTGAATTTACCCCAAAAAATTGTAGATCTGAGTTCCTCTTTCAAAATTCTCCCATTTAAAAAAAATAGTTCAAATTAGAGCTCCATAAGTGAATATAACGCTGATTTAAAATCAATCATTTTTTTAGAGTTTTCATGATAGTGGCGAGACTGCAGAGATCATACGTTTTGATAAGGTGCTCATATTGTTGTCATATCAATGCCATTGGATATAGGATTTTTAGAGCTTTCTTATGGTATATTATATGTGGTGTTTCCAATGGATATTCACTCTCAATTCCTCAATGAATTCCGATGGGAGATTCAAGCCCTCGAGACAAAAGTTCAACATTTTCAAGAGATCCATCATGCAAAGAAGGAGAGATATAACATGGATATCATCGACAATCGTGTCATGGAAATATATAATCAAGACACATATGCTTGGTATTATTTATAGGACAATTTTGATGATTGGTATATGGAGAGTTATAACATGGAGATCATTGGTCATTGCATCATGAAAACATATAATCAAGAAACATTTGCTTGGTCTTATTGAGAGGATGAATGTGATCATTGATATATGGATAGTTGTCATTTTTGGGATGAAAACCACTTCCATCTTCTATTTGATGACTTTACTCCACCTCATGTAGAGCACATATTGGAGTGTAGACAAGAGCCTTCTGTGCATATTCTTCTTCAGTTTTTTTTATTCTCTAGCAGTAGTGGATGATTTTTTGGTCGGTTCTACATATTTGGATCAACACGACCAATGTCGATCTTTGGAGCATCCTTTTCAACTGGTTATTGAGTTCCAATATCTTTAACGTGGAATTCACGTGAGCACCTCAAAATGGGACCTAAGTTTATAGTGGTGGTTGGACTACTTCAACACGATGGCCAACACTTCTACATGGAACCTTGGTTCTCCAACCTACTTCAAGATTTTGGTCCACACTTATACACGGGACCCTGGTATATGGTTGTACTCCCTCATAACAAGCATTGAGGATGACACTTTCATAAGGGGGATGGAATGTAGTGTAGCTAGGGGAATAATATAGGGTGCCTAGGGAGGTACCCAAGGGGAATAATAATAGATAAGTATTGTTATGTATAAGGGCCACTTTTAATAAATAAGGCCTAGTGTGAATGCAATAAATGTAAGAGGACTTACTAGAAGGTTCCTCCTATAAAATGTTCTTAGCTGGTTGATGGCACTATATAAATGGGTTCAAGTAATGTAATCGACAAGTTGAGAAGTATTGTGTTTGGAGTGGTAGCTCATTAGGAGGTTTCCCCCTCGAAGAGACAAATGAACAAGGGTGGATGCCTTCCTTAAAAGGATCAATTGTATGGTGTTGCCCTACCCTAAGGGTTTTCTATACAATAAATGTGGGTTTTCTATATTGTTCTTGGATCTATTGTGGAGATTTTGTATTTAGATCTTTGGTATTTAACAATAACTTGGTAGACTTGAGGATATGAAGCTAATCTTATCATGACATGTTTACGCTCAACCATGATTTTTATGTCAGACTTGTCTAACTAAATAATTCTGGTGGTGCACTTATTGAGAATAATATTTATTCGTTGATAGACAAAATATGGCATTACATTAGATGACACTTCTGAATCTACTAAACTATTGTGCACATTATAGCTGTAGATTTCAAAATTTAGTAGGAATGGGGGTATCTTTGATTTTGAATGTGTGCCAATGTTGATTGCATTAATGGTAGCACCATGTGTTGTTTTATCCTCTTGTTTATTTTCAATATTTGATTTGTTTTATGCGGTTTTGTGTTGACTTTCAAATGTGGTAGTGTATTTATACTATGGATTGGAAAGAGATTTAAAGGTATTCATAAGTAATTCTCTATATTGAGCTAAGGTACAAATGTCATACATCAAAACATTGGCTTTGGTTTTCTTCAGGTCTTTGATGACAATGTACCCCGTGGGCTATGTGATTGGATTGTTGGCTAAGGTTTTACTGCCTTGGGAAATGCTAGTGGAAGTCTTGGATCAAGGGGAAGAGATATTACCCTGAATTTGAGTGGGGAGGGGGTTGAATTTTTTTAAATGTTGGTCTAGTAGGAAGAGTAACAGTAGGTACAAGCCCCTTACTTCTTAAATTGTAATTCTTCAGGGTAGGCAGGGTGGCTTGTAGGTCTCTTACAAATACTTCTTCAGTTGCAACATTATTATAATCTACTACCTACTCCCAAAGGAACATGGTAGCTTCTCCAGATGTATCCCCTTATTCAACAATTTCCTTAACCTTGAATTCTTGAGATTTCTTATCAAAAAGTGATTGTTGATTAAGAAGCTAGTTGATAACTAGATTCATAGAGTTAATCCACTGAGGCAAGGTACTTTTAGAATGGTTGGTTTGGTGGTAAGTACAAAAGTTGTCCATCCCTATCTCCTCTAAATTTAAATTTAGACTTGAAGGTTGAGGGGGCTTTGGTAGATAGTTGACTCTTCTAGGGAAATGTTTGAAAGGTTTATGGTTGGAAGTCCCTTCCAAAAAATTATTTTTAAGGTCAACTACCTCATTGGACAACTTCTTGATCAATTTAAGTACAACTTCTGGGTCAATGGGTTCTTTCTGTGCAGGCTTGGTTAAAACAAAGGTTTCTTACCTACAATCAAGGTTTTTCTATCTTTGTGTCTTGGATCCTCTACTAGGGTGATCATTTCCTTCTCCATCTTCTTTGACTCCTCAAAATTCTATGCCGGAGTAGCCTTACCAGTCCTTGACAGACATGGCAATAGATATGTGCAAGGTATATGTGTAATATTGTACAATTACTCCCTCGGTTGGTTTGGTGTTGGTAGGGAATTTATTAAGGATACCGGTGAAGTGCTGGTAGAAGTCTTTGGTTCTTTCTTTCTTCTTCATTTTGATGGATATCAACTCTTTTAACAGAGTAGTTGTGATTTTTCTCTTCACTGATTTATTGATAAATTCCTTCTCAAACTCATCCCAACTTATAATGGAGCCTCCTGGTAAGCTATACTACTGGGTGGATGCCTTGTTTTTGAAAGTGTAAGAGAATAATATGCAGACCAAATCCTCATGTTCGACATTCATCAACCTTACGACAAGGTATAATTTCTTTACGTGGTCTTCGGGAACAAATGATTTGTTAATTTAAAACTTTGGTAAGATTCTTTTAGTGTGCTTGGGAAAATCATGTAACTTCCCTCTCAAATTGAGGGTGCCTTGGGACATCCAAGCTTGCACATGAGGTTGGTTACCAACCATTTGGTAAGCTATTAGCTAGTTCAAGAATTTGTGGATGGGAAACATGTAGAACAAGGTGAAGTTGGGGGTGATGGTGGGATTTGAACTAAAGGTTTGGGGATTTCTTGCAAGTCAATTTCTACCAAGTCTTCTTTAGAATTGACCAAGATTTCTTGTGGAGTTTGGATATGAATTTGATGAGTCGAACCTTATCTGGGTAAGTGAGGTGCTATAGTTATCTCCCTGAAATTTTGAGCGAATGCCTGAGTAAGACAATGCAAAGCATGGAATTCAGGTTTGGGGACAATGTACAAGTGTCCATGAGATGACTTAGGATTGTCGAAATTAGGATAAGTGTCTTCGAACAGAGTGTCTAGCTTACTACTGTCACCTCTAGTGTGGAAATGACTAGGTTGACTTTCATAGGTGTAGGATTCAAATATTTGACCATGTGAAGACTAGGTATTTCTACCAACTATACGAGTTAGACCCTCCTTCTTACATCAACTTTTGTTGACATAGGCTAATCACCCTTCAACAGATAGGGGTGCTCCTTAGTAGGAAGTCCCAATTAGACCTCACACCATTTAGGGTGGGACACCCATCCAGATTCTGGCCCGACAACCATTACTTAAAGTGAAGGAGATGTTGGGTGTGAAATGCAGAATCATGGGGTCTCCACTCAATGAATCTATGGCATAACACGTCATTCATGGGATATTAAAGAATACCCCTAATTTCACTAGATATTGAAAAATACCTCCCCAAATCATTTTGTTTAACCCACCTCCCAATACATTTTCCCAATAAAAAACCCCCTATTTTTATGATATATCCCTTATTTTTACCAAATTACCCTTTCTATACCCCTCAATACCTATAAACCCCCTCGTACCCTACATCCCCCCCAAATACCTACAATATATTGATTTTATTTTTCATAATTAGAAAACCCCCTTTATGAATGAATGTGAGAAGATATTGGGCAATAAGGTGAAGCCCCCATATGGATAATGCAGTGTGTAGTATGCTATTATTCTACTTGCAAAAAGTAAACTAATCTATCCTATCTTAGCGAGGAGAAAAACTAAACAGGGAGATAAAAGGTTGGTTACAGATTCCTACTTACACTTCAGAAATAGATAGTTGTCATAGAAAAGAAAAAATACATAAACATAAATAGTAAGTGTAAAACATAGTAGCATGTTACAACAAAACCATTCACAACCATATATCTACCATCTCAAAGCAATAAATACCAGATGAGCAATATGAATCTAAAAGCTATAAACTTCAATGAATAATAGTCAAGATATGAACATTACAGCCTTATAGTGGTATACATGACATCATTAACACTAGAAACATTTCACGGAGAATACATCACAACACCATTGCTCCTCTTAAAAAAAAATGGTCATAAGGGTTTCTCCTCATTAAATTTCTTGAAATAGTTCTTAAAATTACCAAAAACAAGAGCTATTGATAAAAGGTTCTTATGGACTTATATGGCCTACAAGTTGCAACTTCTTCTTGGGACCTCTTGTCTTCCCTTTTGGTAGTTACAACTTTCAACTTCTCCTATTTTGTCTTTTTCTCATAGACCTTGTGAAACTATACATTATTTGCAAGTGAATATAGTTGGCCTTGTCCTTTATCTTGAATATAAGCCACCCAAACCTCATGTTGGGAAGATATTCATAAGACTCGTCTAAACATGAGTTGTTATAGAGGGACTTCATATGACACTAAATCTCTGGACATGGGGCCCATGTCTCTTTCTAACGTGTTAAAAAATGAATCGATTAAATTTATATCTTTGGAGGGCCCAAACATATGCTCTTTCAATATGTCCTTTGGGATATTGGAAATCATCCTAATCACAATTTCTCTATTATTAATATTATCCTCCAATTCTATCAAAATTTTATTTATGGCCCTTGGTGGACTCGTATCTCCGAGCTGTGGTAGATGGAATCGTTCAATCACCTTTTCAACGACTATGTATAAATGCTCGCAACTGCCAATTGATGTGGAAATTTCCTTTTCAAGCGTTGTGCTAGTTGTCTAGCAACTTGCCAAGGATGCATAGTTTAACTAGTTTTCCTTCTTGGTCATTTTTGGCAAGACTTTAGGTGTGTTCTTGTGTTTTTTTTGCCACTTCTTTATCTTGTCCATGGTGAGCTAAACTCCATAAAGAAGTAACCTTTTGTCCTTGACCTTTTCAAGTAATGTGAGTAATTGCATGGACAAATATTGGAATTATTTGAGGCTTGTGTACATTTGTCTCTAAGTCATTCCAAGCTCATCTTGTAATTCAAAGCTGTAGGTTCCGAATTATTTGAGATTAGTCTTGTCATCTTTGTTGCAAGTGACTTCCTACTCTAGTGCTTGGATCCTTGATTTATATTCTTCAATTTCTCGGGCTATATTTCTAGTGTTTACCTATAAAGCCTATGAGAATGCTAACCCAATTGATGTTATAGCTATAGGTTCTCCCCCTGTGTTGATCGTAAAGGGGGTTTTAGTAGTCACCATGAGTGTTGGGACTCTTGGTAACATTAGCTTCTTGTGGGATTGTTTCACAATCCATCGCCTTACTTTGTAAAAAATGAATGAATTGAGAATGCCACTTTGTTTGATTTGGAAGGGGTGAATGCACCCAATCGAAGCTCTCCTGGTAGGAAGTGACCTCCGATCATTGCAGTTCCTGGGGTGTTGAAAGAAATTTCAGAAGGGATAATATCCACGGGATCTGTGTTTTGTGCTTCTTCCTCCTCCTCTTCTTTTCTCAGTCTCTCTCCTTCTTCTTTTATGAGTTTGTCTTCCTCCTATTTTTTCAATGTCTCTCATCCTTCTTCCATCTTCTTTCTTTCTTCTCCTTCATGTATTTTCTTTTCTACTCCTCGTTGAATCCTTAAACCTTTGGCCTCTTTCCTTATTTTTTCCTCCTCTACATGTTTAAGTGATCCGGATTATTTTCGGCACGAAATGAGAGCGGAGATATAATAAAGAAATGCACAGAGATATTGCAGATATTCAATAATATAACAGAAATGTATCAGAGATGCAACCATAAACATAGATATACAGTAATCGTTGAATCCTTAAACCTTTGGCCTCTTTCCTTATTTTTTCCTCCTCTACATGTTTAAGTGATCCGGATTATTTTCGCACTAAATGAGAGCGAGATATAATAAAGAAATGCACAGAAGATAGCTGCAGATATTCAATAATATGTGAAATAAAAATGTAGATGCAACTATAAACATAGATATACAAGAATAATACTCCATTTTATTAATTAAATAAATTTACAGATACTGTAAAATACAGAGGAAAGACTCGATAGAATGGTGGCGCTCTTTATCTCTCGAGAAGAGATGTGACGGCTACTGTGATTCAAGAAGAAGATGGTTACAATGAGGCTCGAGGCCTTTTTACAATAATCGGAATGCTAAAAGTCCTAGACACTAAAAACCTAACCCTGGGAGAGATGAAGCGCCAAAGTCATGTGGGCCCCTGTTTGGGTAAGTTGGTGCATCAACTTCCCTGGTCAACTTTTGCATACCATCTCCGCTTTAGGCGTATGATAACTCATTGGAAATGTATTGATGAGGAGATTCATTTTTTGAGGCTCAATCATGCCTTCAGCTACTATTGAGAACCTCGATCTCATCTCGAAAAAACTTCATTTAGGCCCTCAAAATGGCCCCGAAAGTGAAAACCTGCTAAAAATAGTAAATTGCCAAAATGGCCAGAAAACTGTTTTGAGCCATTTGGAAAAGGTGGGTGGCCCCCGATATCCACCTGGATCATTAAGTCTCAATGCTTCAACCTCCTTTCGTAGCCTTTCATTTTTGGTTGTTTCTTTAGCTACAACTTCCTTTTCCATTCTTTCCCTCTCTAATTGCTCCCTTTCTTATCATTATTTTCTTGCCTTGGACTCACTTCCCAAGATGAAAATAAGACCATATAATGAAACAGATCTTCTAAAAAGCTCCCCTTCTTGCCACACCTCATTTTGATAAGGCCATATGTACTTGCATGTCCTACAATGTTGGCTGACAATATCTAAAGGGTCATGTTGTTAGAATTCCTCCTCCTCAAAATAGAAGGTAGCCAAGGTTTATAATTCTGTCATTGCCTTGATGTCCTTGAAATCATAGGATCGCATATAGAATGGTAGTGAAGGTAAACAATCTTTCTTGTCTTGCACCAAAGCCACTCCAACTCCATGTACAAGTGTTTGATATGTGATCTCTTGGAGGGATAATTTGTCAAGGAATAACTTGGGAAGCAAATGAGGAGCTTTTTAGCTTCAAAATCTCTTATGTATGTTCCCTTCTTGGTGACATACTAGTCACCTACCTCTCCAATATCCCACATTTCCTTCTCTGACATACATTTGGTTGTTACACAGAACAACAGTTGATACAAGGGAGCTACACATTTCTCATATATTTGGGTGTAATGGATTTGATATCTATTCTCACACAAATTCTGACAATAAATGTGAATCAATAGATTGCTTGATTGTCATTGCCAACTCAACCCTAGGAATGTGCTGAAAACACAAGTGATGTCCAACAAATACGAGACCATGTAGAAAGCTAGATGTGTCCCTAGAGCTATGTGTTTGTCCTTAGAGATGGCCATGAACACGACAAAAATGTGATTTCTCCCTAGTTGAATATCGTGCCTATCTCACTAATTGCATAAATTAGAGGCACCCATGATTCTTGGAAGTCAGTGGCATCCTCTTCACCATATAACCTGCTTAGAAGAGATAATGTGATCTTGTATGGGGTCCTTAGCAGGTTGGTTGGGTATGTTCATGTTCTCGTGGCTATGAATACTTTTCGAGGTTACCACAAACTTTTAATTACATCTATACAACTCAAGGGGAATTGCAACATGCATTCATTAGTGAGATCAACCTCTATTGTTGGAAATTTGTAGCATTCGAGAGTAGATGTTTGAAACGAAGCAATGAATTTTCCTTTGGTGTCACATATCAACTTGTGATTGACGTTTACCCGATTAATGAGCTAGGCAATAGTCTTAGCACAAGGGAACACAATAGGATGGGAAGCCACTTTGTGCAATTGTAAATGCTTGATTTATTGATATACTCCTTCATTTGGATTGGAGTCTCCAGGGAGAAGTGGCATTTCAAGATATGTCTCTTTATGGAACATCTCGTACAAGTCTTCCCACTTGAAGACTGTCCCAGGGTCCATGCAGTACATGGTGTCGACATACGTGGATCTTAGAATATCGAAGTCTATTTTCGGCTTAGCCTCTTCGTGATCTATGATCAATTCGATTATGGGCTCCTTCTGCTTCATAGATTTCTTTGAAGCCATATAAGAATTATGTAGCTCATCCATATGAACAACAACATACATAAATATAGTTAGCTCAAAAGAGGTGAAATTCTTGTATGGAGACAACAAACAAAGGTTTAGAAATATGTTATCTTCCAATGTTAGTCATTATAGGTGTAATATTTATTCTCTAGATGACCGTCTTAGTGTATTCCTCTTGCAAAGGAGGCAACACGAAATGGAGGTATGCTATGATCAAGAAAATTTGTTGCTCGTATTCCTTGGCTTTGGTAAGAGTCTAAGAGGGGAAAAGGGAAAATCGTTCTCCATGGGTTTTATTTGTTTTTGGATGAGAATGGTTTTAAAGTAGGGTTTGAGACAAACATCAGATTCGAGGCTGTATTTTTTTGTATGCTTGGAAATCTCGAGGGTTCAATTGCTTAGAACATTTAAGCGTACAAACGATTGATTTATGTGGGATAAAAGGTATAGTTATAGGGTGTTTGTGCCTAGTTGAAATAGCACATCATCATTTGGCTATTACAATTCTAAAAGTTTCAAGTGGGAAGATTGGGGTTCGAGGACTCTATTGGATGTGATTTAGGTGCATAGGGATAATAATAAAGAAAATTCCTTGGTGGAAAGGGGGATTACCCACTACCCTTGGAAATCATGAAATTTGGAGTGAGTTGGTTGGCAGAAAGGGGAAAATTCCCTCTTTATTCTTTTTATATTTTTATTTTGTCATTTGTGAGGTTCAATGGCCAAGTGGCAGTGGGACAAGAGTGGAGGAGGTAGGTGGATTCCTTTTATCCAATTGGAGGGTTATACAAACAAAAAAATCTAGTTTGTACCAGATTGGAGTGAGATGCATACATGGAGAATGAAAAATGGCAGCTTCAGTGAGGATTCATGCGACTTTCACGGTGACTTTGTGAATCCCCATGTGCTTGGTAATTCTACAATGTCGACATGTTTAAGGAGGAGGTAGAGTTGTAAAAAAAACGAGCCAATGTCATTTTATAAATGAAACTAATGTTTTTGGCCCCTTTCCAATAATTTTAACACATCAAATCAAGTGTGTCGTGCATGTGGAAGTTTTGGTTGGGTGCAATAAAGGATTAATGGAGTGACTTGGAGAAATTTGTCGAGCTCTTGACATATCGCACTTTGGGAAAGTTTCTCAGCGTGCAACAAAGGAAACATACGACGACAAGAGAATTTTTGCATGGGTGCGATAAAGGGCGATAAAGGGAAGTTGTCACGGAGCTTCGAAATTTGGTGAGATGTAGTCTGTCATAAGGAAAAAAAATTTCGAGTGTGATACATCACAAAGGATGATAACTTCAATAGGAGAAATATGTCGTAATGAAAACCATTTTCTTTGCGATGTATTGTAGCCTCAAAAGTTTTCAAATGATGGTGTGTTGCAAGAGACAAAAACTTTGAAAGTTAATATACACCAAGTTTTTTGAAATTTCATTAAGTCTTTCCATGTCAGATAGAAACAAGTTTTTGTGCAATGTGATGTATCACACCGACATAAGTTTTTCTACAATGTGAGAAAGGAAAATTTCATAAGTTTTGAAGGCCGTGATAATGCAAAAATAAATGCTCAAAAAGGTTAGAAGAAGAGCTCAAAAGAAACTTCCAAGGCATGATGAGATCTAAGAAGAGTGTTAGAGACTCATTACATGAAAAATCTTCTAAGTTATGTGATCAACTCAAAGATTAGTATCTAGAGGTTCAACAATATGAAAATTAAAGGAGGGGCCCTAATCCATTTTGCCTTCTTCGGATGACAAAGACAAAAAAATGGTATGGGGAAGTTGTTGCTTACTCAACAGACCTGTGGATCTATTACAATGACACATTGCTAAGTTAAGTACATAAAATCCATGGAATATAGTATGTGCATAATTTGACATGAACATTGGAAATATATCTTCATAAGATCAACTTATGCAAAGATGTAGAGACTAACTCTCTAGCATTGCTAGTTAGACAAGGAGTTATTGATAAACAACTTATTAACATTTCTTAATCATATGAACATGCCAAAGTGATAGTTTCAAATGTACACAAGGCAACCAAGTAAGAGTTCATTCAAAATGTTGTATCCATGGCAAAGAGATAATTCTAGAATTATCTTCAATCAAAGTTTGAATATGAAGTCAAGGAAACTTGAAAGTCCATTCAATCGTTCCTACTTGTATAAATTTATTAGAGTTAGTTACTATCAAACTTGACATGGAAATATTAGCAAAAGTGTGGTACTCAAGTTCAGAAACTAGTAAAAATTTTGTTGTTCACAATAGTTGTTTTGTTATACATGGATTATTAACTTGTATTATATAGGAGAAACTTGTGAGGATATTTAGACACTTAGTGTTGGGTATGTGTTGTATTGTTTGCATGGTTAGCCCCTTGTGATGTACGTTGTGCTGGGGAAAGGAGGGTGAAGGCCCTAAAAAAATTGGGTTATTTTTGGTCCGTTTTTCTATGGTTTTTGGGCCAACAACTTTCTGGCCCATCGTAATATAAGTTTGGTTAAGGAATCTAATCAAGGTGAACAAATTAGGGTTTTTGATGCCATAGAATCATATATATTGTATTTCAAGTGGTGAAGTTAATACAATGATAATTAGAGGTACGATTCTAAACATTTTGTTGGTTTTCCCGGTTAAGGGTTTCCGAGGTAAATTTATGAGTGTTGTGAGTGAATGCTATTGTTTTCCTTTATGTTCTATAAAGAATTTATGTGTGAGTTGCTATATTGTAGAGGTTTAAAACTTACATTTGGTATAAGACCAGTTATTGGCTTAAGGGGGATGCCTTTTTCGTTAAGGGTTCAATTATCTTGGGTATGTGATAAACTTGGTTTCAGTGGGAGCTCTATAATGGTGATTCTTGTGGTGAAAGAGAATGACGAGTAGTTCTAAAATCAAGATCAAGAAATTTAATGGGATTTGAGCTATATAAGTTGAAGATGAAGGATATTTTGGTAGATAAAGTATAATGGGTCATTGTGGATCCTAGTACTACACCTACGAGTATGCCAACAAAAGAATGGAAAAAGTTAGATAGGAAGGAAAATAGCACATTCTAGTTGTGTCTCATATATTTAGTGTTACTGAATGTCTCGAGAGAAGCTACAACCAAGGCGTTATGGGATAAGTTAGGGGGATTTTATTAGTCTAAGTCCATGATAAAAAAATGTTTCCTTCGGAAGAAGCTATACCTCATAAGGATGAATGATGGAGACTCGGTGAAAGAGCATCTAAATGTGTTCAATACTATGGTAAGTCAGTTGTTGTTTGTCGATTTTAAAATTTTTGATGAAGATAAGTGCATTAGTTTACTTTGTTCTTTGTCAGATTCATGGCACAGTATCGTTGTAGCTATTGGCAGTAATGCAACCAGATTAAAGTTTGATAACGTGGTTTAATAATTGTTGTTAGAAGAAATCAGGAGGAAAACTATGTATAGTTAGAGCACAAATGCCTTATTTGTAAGAGGTTGTTCCTTGGATAACAATAAAAATAAGTCTTCAAGTGGGAGATCTAAATATAGAGGTAGATCTAAATCTCCATAAAAATTCTTAAGGAAATGTTCGAAATGTGGAGAAATCGAACATTACAAGAAGGATTGTAGATTTAAAAGTGTTGATAAAGGGAAGGGATCCGATGGTGTTCCTTCCATAGAAGGGAAGACCTCCTCAGAGGAAGGAGGGGAAGTGTACTTGGATTCTTCAAGCACACATGCAAATCATGATGTATGGATGATTGATTTTGGTGCTTCTTTTCGTATGATTCCCCACAACAATGTTTTTGTGAATATGAAAAATATAATGGAGGTGAAGTTTCTCTAGAAGATGACTCGACAACTAGAATCACATGACAATGAAAAGTCAAGTTGTTGCTCGAGTATGGAAAGATTAAAACACTCCCTAGGGTTTTGCATATTCCATATTTGGCTAGAAACTTGATATCTGTAAGTAAGATGAGCGATGTAGGTATACATACTGTGTTTGAAGAGGAAACCTACAAAATGAATCGAGGAGAAATTGTATCATTGAGGGGAGTTCAGAATGGAACTTTGTACAAGCTCTTGGGAAGCACTATCACTAATGGGTGTAACAATTCTGTTATTCCCGAGGGTGAAAATGAAGAAGATAGAACCCTTATTGTCTCTGGAGAAAAGACATTGTTGTGACAACAAAGATTGGCACATATCAGAGAGAAGGGCATTTGAGCATTACATGGTAAAGGTATGGTTGAAGGTATGTTTGATTGCACACTAGATTTCCAAGGAAAAATAACATCATGAAGCTTCCAAGGAGGGGAAGAATAAGTGGAAATGGGGAAAGGATAAGAAGATGATATCCACTACACACCAATGAAATGATATTATAAACCATTGCAACCATTGAAATATTGATGGGCACACTAAGGAAAAGTGATGTAAACAACATCTAGAGTTGAACATGAAGAACCACGAGAAAGATGTAAAGAAAAAGAATATTTTAGCCATGAATATGAGCAATTAAGTTGAAATCAACTCTGATGTGGATGAGAAGATTGTATGCACATCAATGCAGAAGGAGGTGAATCTAAGTATCCTTCATCATTAGAAAGAGAAGGATATGACCAACTCTTCCACATCAAGATCTAGGTCAACAAGACCAAGTTAGATGCCTTGTTTGACTCTGATTCATAGGCTAATCTCATAGCAACGGATTTGGTCAAAAAACTTGGATTGGAGGTCTGTGATCATCTTATCCCATATCCATCGGGGTGGGTAAACAAGGATGCAGAGATCAAGGTAATGAAACAATGTAATATTAAATTTGTTGTAAGTGTTGATTTTATTGATGAAGTGGAATTGGACGTAGTACGCCTTGACGTATGCAGAGTAGTGTTTGGAAGCCCTTGCATGTATACGAGGGATGCAATATTCATACAAAGAGCCAACCCATATCGTCTAATCAAGGATGGGAAGTCCCATATCATCAACATGCATAAAGGTAAGTCAATGATCTCAGTGGTAAGTGCCAATCAAGCCAAGAAGTTAATTGGTTCTAGTAAGAATTATGTTTTACTTTTCTTAAGAGTAAATCAGACCAAGGATGAGTCGTTAAGAGTAAAGGCATCCCTAGAGGGGTGTCCTAAAGAGCAGAAACATCAGTTGGGGGAGTTTCTACAAGCATATAAAAGAGTGTTCTAGGAGCCTAAAAGGATACCACCCAATAGGGAAGTGGAGCACAAAATGTAGTTATTGCCAGACTCCCCATTATCAAATATCGAGCTATATAAACAACCCATTATGGAAGTAAATGAATTGAAGAAGCAGTTGTAGTAGTTGTTGCAGTAGGGTGTGATTAAACCAAGCACGTCACATTGTGGATAACCTATCATAATTATACAAAATGAGGATGGGACCTTGCTAATGTGTATCAACTATAGATAATTGAACATGATTACACTAAAAAAACGATACACTCTACCCAGGATTGATGATTTGTTAGATCAATTGCAACATACCAAATATTTCATCAAGTTGTATCTCAAATCAGGATAACACCAGCTACACATCAAGGAATAAGACATCTAGAAGACTACCTTCAAAACATGGCAATGTTTGTATGAATGGTTGGTCATGCCATTTGTTTTATGTAATGCACTAGATACATTTATGAGATTCATGAATGTTGCACTACCCCCATACCTAGATTAAATTATTATAGTCTATTTGAATGATATATTGGTTTATAGTGCTACTTGGGAGGAACACATCTCACATCTCATGCAAGTGTTAGAGACTCTAAAGAAGTAATAGTTGTTGGCTAACCTTAAGAAATGTGAGTTTGCTCAGCAATATTTGGTGTATTTGGGATATGTGAAGGGTGGAGGGGAGCTCAAGATAGATCCCGCAAAGATGGAGGCCATCATGAAATGGCTAGTTCATACAAATGTCATTGGAGTTACAAGATTTTTTGGGGAAACACAATACTTGCAAAAGTTCATAGCTTCATTTTCAGTGGTAGTTGCACCACTCCACACCATAAAGTCAAGTGGTATGAGTTTCCAATGGGGGGAGAATCAACAAAAGAATTTTGATGAGTTAAAAATAAATATTAGTCAAAGACTAGTTATCACATTACCAATCTTGCAAAATCCTTTAGATGTAGAGACATATGCAAGTGGGTATGCCATGGGAGTAGTTTTGATGCAAGGAAGAAGGCGTGTATGCTATCATTTTGAAATATCTAGTGGGGCAGTTCTCAACTACCCTACATATGACAAAGAACTTCATGCCCCGGTTCAAGCTGTCAAGAAGTGAAAGCACTATCAGATGGGAAAGGAGACCATCATCCACGCAGATCATTAGCTACTACAGTATTTGCAAGCCCAACGAAATCTACAACAAACTAGACACTACAAGTGGATGGGTTTTTTACAACAATTTCATCTAGTCATTAAGTATAAGAAGGGTAGCACATAAGGTCAAGAAACATGCTTTCAAGGCCACCCACATCCAATATTACAACTTTGGTAACTCTGATGCACATGGATTCTTTTACCCATGATGCATATAGAGAGGCATACACAAAAGATGAGGACTTTGAGGAGGTGTTTCAACAACTACAAGGCCAAATTCATATAGAAGAAGGTGACAACAAGGTTGACTATCATTTCCAAAATAGGTTACTCTACAAGCTCAACAAGCTCTATGTTCCTAAAGGTGAAAAACTGCATCTTATCAAAGAGTCTCACACCTCCAAGGTTGTAGGACATTTTGGTGTTGGGAAGCCAATTGGAAACCTATAGAGATATGTGTACTAGCCCAGAATGCAAGAAGATGTAGCATGATATATTAGAGGATGTATACTTTGTTGTACCAACAATTCTACTAACATGAATCAAGGTCTATACCATCCATTAATTGTACCCACTTGACCCTTGGGAAGCATTTCCATGGATTTTGTGGGAGGTTTACCAACAACCAGGAAGGGACATGACTATCTATTTGTGGTAGTTGAAAGGTTCGGCAAGAATCACATTCTCATGCCTTATAAAAAGACTATCAAAGGAAAAGAAGTAACAAACATGTTCTTTGAATAGGTCTGGGTGCACTTTGGGATACTAGGGAGCATCATCTCAGACAGGGATACTAGATTTCTCAGTGCATTTTGGACTACAATGTGGGAGAAGATGGATACTAAGTTGAAGAGATCTACAACATTCCATCCACAGATAGATGGCTAGACATAAGTAGTCAACATGACTTTTGTGCAAATTTTGAGGGGTTACAATCAGAAGCATTTGAAGACTTGGGATGAAATTATTATCTACATATAACACTATTATAATAGAACAATCCACACTACTACTGGTAAGTCACCTTTTGAAACTTGCTTTGGATATTTTCCACACTCTTGGATGTTGTATATGGACATCAAGGAGGAGTGAGGGAGGAAATCACATGAGATGCAATGAGAGAATTTTTTTTTTTGAGAATATTAGGAAAATCCATTTGCAAGTACATGAGATGCCGAAGAAGTCATAGGAAAAATACAAGGACAATCATGATCAACATAGAACTGAGAAGTCATTCAAAGTGGGAGACAAAGTTTGGTTATAATTGAACAAGGAACGACTACATGATGGTAAGAATATCAAGGCTATTCAGTATGGACCTTTCAAGATATTGAAGAAGGTGGTAGATAATTCCTACAAACACATTCTACCCCCATACGTGCACATTTACTCGGTAGTGAATATGGAGGATCTCAAACTCTACAAGCCTTCCATGTTGGATCAGGAGGAGGAGTAGGTCCTAAATTCCTTAGAGGACTTCACCAGATGCTCAAGCAGAGTTGGAAAAGGATACAGTTTTCCAGAAGCAATTCAAAACTACAAGATAGGGTCAACATGATCTTTGGAAGATTGGGTTGAAAGGACAACTTCCAGGCAAAGCAAAGTGGTACTATAGGGAGAAGGTAGAGGAAAAATTTCCTCACCTCATTCAACAAAGATTTTGGGGACCAAAAACATCCCTAAATGGGGAGGTATGATCTAGATTGGATCATTATATTAATTTTCATCTATCTTGATGCTTTCATATTGGGGAAAATTGGAGGAATCAGTTTACAGGGTCATTTTAATGGCAGGTCCTAGTTTGGAAAATTGGGGTTTGAAACCTTTCAGATCCATTTTGAGGCATCAAATGACATTTTTTGGGGTCAAAACTTTCGCAAATGGTGCTAGGACCTCTTAAAGCTATTCTAGACATCAAGATATTTCCAACGATGCTAAAATTGCATCAATCAGAGCGCATATGCAAAAATTATGCCTTTCACAAGTTCACCTACCGTGTTGACCACCATGGTACGAGTGGATGCCACGTTAGCCCCCATTACTCATGCATATGGGGCTAGCCACATATGTAATTTCAAGAAGAATCTAGAAAGTCCAAAATCTTATTAAAATTGAGGGTTAAAGAAATTAAAACCCTACCCCTAGTTTCCTATTGGGTGATGTTAAATACCAAACTGCCAGGAGGAGTGGGGGTTGCATTCTTTAGCATTGAATTTATTCCGCAAATGAGAAGAGCACCTTGGAGTGGTGTTTTGAGAGCATAATAGAGGAAGAGAGATCATGGATCAACCATGCATGCCATAGTGTCAAAGGAAGCTCCACTGAGAGTGCCTTGTACTTGCATTTGAAGAAAATAGAGTCGGGTGGCCTCACATTCTCGCTGGATTTTCTCCCATATTGGGTTTCCCAGGTTATATCTTGTGTTTATTTGTGGAAGGTATGTGAGTATTTATTTATGTTCTCTATTTTTCACATTTCAACTATTTCTTACATTTTAAACAAACAACTAGTAATTAAAGAATATAATGAGATGTAAAGGAAATTAACCTTCACCATAAAGATTTCAATGCTTTATTAGATTTGTTGTGACAAACTGTCCAATGGAATATCCATGACAATTTACAGAACACGTGGAGATAATATTGCAGAGGTATTATGCAAGAATGGAAATTGGCCAAGGTTCTNATTAACCTTCACCATAAAGATTTCAATGCTTTATTAGATTTGTTGTGACAAACTGTCCAATGGAATATCCATGACAATTTACAGAACACGTGGAGATAATATTGCAGAGGTATTATGCAAGAATGGAAATTGGCCAAGGTTCTTATTCTTGCAAGTGTAAAGTTATCTACAGATCAATGTCCTAAGACGCATGAAGAAGAAGATGCCATGTCTCGTATTCCTTATGCTAATGTTGTTGGAAGTTTGATGTATGCAATGGTCTGTACTAGATTGGGAATTTCCCATGCAGTGGGAGATTTGAGCAGGTATACGTCAAAACCAAAAAATGAGCAATGACAATTGTAAAGAGGGTTTTTAGGTATTTGCATGGCACTTCATATTATGCAATATGCTACCTACCAAGGAAGACTCAGACTAGACAAAGTGTTAGATGTACATGGATTTTTTGATGTAGACTAGGATAAAGTTCTAAATAACAAAGGATATACAAGTGGTTATGTTTTTAACCCATTTGGAGGTGCAATTAGTTGGATGAGCAAGAAATAGTCTCTAGTTGCACTCTCAACTATAGAAGATGAATACATGGAAACCACTCATGCAAGTAAGGAAGTTGCATTGTCACATAAATTGTGTTCATGTATTGGGTTTGTACAACAAGTTGTATGGTTAGATTGTGACATTTAGAGTGCAATACTTCTAGCAAAGAACCCTGCTTATCATTCTAAAACAAAGCATATTGATGTTCAATATCACTTTGTGAAAGACATGGTTTAAGACAAGAAGGTGCTACTGGTGAAGGTTGACACTTTAAGGAATGTTGCAAATTTATCAATGAAGTTTGTTAGTATTGGGAATTTCTATTGGTGTAGATAAATGATGGGCATTGATGCCCTAAATTCTTGATCGAGTAATCTGCATGCCCCCTGTATGCAAAGAAAACAACAAGTGGGAGAATGCTGGGTATGTGTTATATTCTTTGCATGGTTAACCCCTTGAGTTGTACTTTGTGTCAAGGCATCATTGGGGGGGCCAAAAGTTCCCCCCTATTTTGAAATTTGAGGGCAAAGCCCCATAAAAAAATAATTTTGGGGTTGTTTTTGGGTGTTTTTTTGAAAAACAAAATTTCGGTCCATTGTAATATAGTTTCAGCTAAGGAATCTAATCGAGGTGAACACATTAGGGTTTTGGATGCCAAAAAATCATATATATATTGTATTGCAAATGGTGAAGTTAATATAATGAGAATTAAAGGTGCAAATCTAAACATTTTTCTGGTTTTCGCGTTTAAGGGTTTCCAGGGCAAATTTTCGAGTACTGTGAGTGAATGTTGTTGTTTTCCTTTCTATTTTATAAAGAATATGTGTGTGTATTTCTATACTATAAAGGTTTAAACTTACACTTATGAGTTACTTAAGATCAACTTGGTCTGATGTGTGTTTAGTGTGTTTCTTTGGTATGCATTAGATGCATTTGTAGTTATCTAATATGACAACTATGACATGTTCTAAACATAAAGTGATTGGATGGTTCATATTCTCCTCGATTCTAACGACTATATTGATTTGTGGCTTAACACTCGATTGGTCCATGATATCTATTTACAGAGCATGGAAGGTCATTTGTTGAAGATTTATTGTGATACATTCTTATGCAAAATTCTTTTCTTTTGCATTAATATATTGCCTCAAGTGGCCTCATTAGCCAAGGCTCTGGACTACTTCCTTCTTTGAGGGTTTTAACCACGTAAAACATTGGTGTACAGAGCTTTGATATGTTAATGTGATAAATTTCTTAAGGTATTTGACCTATGTGGAAATACCCTATTTTGTCAAACATAGTATCAGAGCCTGTATGAAGACCCACTCCCATTCTTGATCAATAACATGAGTCTATGCCACTGCATGCATTAGAAGATTTATGGGTTATACTTTCAATTGGAAACACTTTTTGTTTCAACCGAGAAGTTTTTTTCTTTCTTCAGATACAACTATTTTTGTCAAATCCAGAGGTACAAAGTTTCATTATGCCTTTTAAATATTTTTTAATACTGTGTTAATATTTTTTTTTTCTCTTTATATTCCTAGTTTGGCACCCTTTCTAGTATGCATATTCTCTTTGTCGTGCGCTTTGTGCAATCTTGAAAAATTATAAATAAAGAGGAAAGTGTTTCCTTTTCCATGTATGTTATTTTCTCTGTGCTTTATGCGATCTAAAAAATAAAAAAAAAGAGAGAAAGCTTGTATTTTCCAAGTAGGCTAATCGAGATCTAACTCCGATAATGTTAAGTTTTGGATTTGATTTTTTTTCAAATTTCTGCTTGTTTTGTGTGTGGTTGTGTTGAAGTTTTATGCAAACAAAAACAAGGGTTTTTGGGGTAAGCAAGCACTTCGAGGTAAAGAGAAAAAAACAAAAAACAAAAATAAAGTCCCCCTCTTCAAAACATTTTCTATATATTTTGTATTAGCTAAGAGGTTTTGAGTTCAAGTCTTTCTTTTCATTAAGTTACATTTAAAAAAAAATTATGCAACTTCAAGTTATCACATAACTTCGTTGTAAAATGCATTTCACTTAAATTATAAAAATGAATCACTATAAAGTAACTTTAATGTTCTTTTTTAAGCTACCTTTTGCATGGAACTTTAATTTATAAAATAATTTCATTGTAAAAGTGATTATTTCTTATTTTATAAAAGTGAATGACTTCATGTAAAAATAACTTATTTGCAAAAGTGAACTTATATGCAAAGTTAGAGAAGTAATGGTTTTTTTTTAAATCGACAACCTCATTGTGTATCCGTCACCACGTGGGCCAACCTGTACTTACCACGATGCACTTTGGTTACCTTTATGTCTTTCTTAAAAATGGAATAACTCTGACAATCGAAGTCTGTTTTTTGTTCCCTTTTTCTTGAAATTGTCTATATTTCCGAGAGATTTCCATCTAGATAACAAGTTTATACTTTTGAAGCCATATTACCTACTTATTTTAATATGGCTAGTCCAAGTAATATTTTTCTTACCAGTTCAAACTACTTCTCGCAGAAATCCTATATGGAGGATATACTACGAAGTAAAGGACTTTATCGGATTACCTTGGGAAAATGTACTACTCCCACTGTTGTCGCAAAGAAAAAAAAATGGGATAATAAAAATGATGAAGCACATGGATAAATTAGAATGCCCATCTCTAGTGATTTGCGGTTTCACCTTCAATGAATTGATGATCCATATGGAGCTTGGGGAAAATTGGAAACTGTATTTGGTAAACACAATGAGATTCGAGCCCACCAGCTTGAAAACCAAATAATTTCTTTAAATCCCATTGATTTCTCTTGTATTGAAGATTATGTATTTAAGTTCAAAAGACTCTGACTTTTTCTTGAAGATGGTAAAATATAAATAAAGGATGACAAATGTATATATGCTATTCTTGCTAAGATTATAGTGCATATTCTATTTTTGTATCTACTTTTCACTCCACTAGAGAAGCCCTTGTCTAGCAATTGTGCTAGTTGTCTAGAAACTTTCCAAGGATGCATAGTTTAACTGGTTTTCCTTCTTGGTCATCTTTGGCAAGACTTCATGTGCGTTCTTGTATTTTTTCTGCCACTTCTTTAGCTTGTCCATGGTGAGCTAAACTCCATAAAGAAGTACCCTTTGATCCTTCACCTTGTCAAGTAATGTGAGTAATTGCATGGACAAATATTGGAATTATTTGAGGCTTGTGTACATTTGTCTCTAAGTCATTCCAAGCTCATCTTGTAATTCAAAGGTGTAGGTTCTGAATTCTTTGAGACCAGTCTTGTCATCTTTGTTGCGAGTGACTTCCTACTCTCTAGTGATGGGATCCTTGATTTATATTCTTCAATTTCATGGGCTATATTTCTAGTGTTTACGTATGAATCCTATGAGAATGCTAACCCAACTGATGCTATGGCGACAAGGTTTACCCCGGTGTTGACCATAAGGGGGGTTTTAGTAGACACCATGAGTGTTGGGACTCTTGGTAAATTTAGCTTCTTGTGGGATTGTTTCACAATCTTTCGCCTTACTTTGTAAAAAATGAAAGTATTCATAATGCCACTTTCTCTGATTTGGAAGGGGTGAATGCACCCAATCCAAGATCTCATGGTGGGTAGTGACCTCCGATCATTGCAGTTCCTGGGGTGTTGAAAGAAATTTCAGAAGGGATAATATCCATGAGATCTGTGTTTTGTGCTTCTTCCTCCTCTTCTTGTCATCTTCTTCTTTTCTCAATCTCTCTTCTTCTTATTTTATGAATTTTTCTTCCTCCTGTTTTTTCAATGTCTCTCATCCTTCTTCCATCTTCTTTCTCTCTTCTCCTTCATGTATTTTCTTTTCTACTTCTTGTTGAAGCATTAAAGCTTTGGCATCTTTCCTTATTTTTTCCTCCTGTACATGCTGAAGTCTCAACGCTTCAACCTCCTTTTGTAGCCTTTCTTTTTTTGGTTGTTTCTTTAGTTGCAACTTCCTTTTCCATTCTTTCCCTCTCTAATTGCTCCCTTTCTTATCATTATTTTCTTGCCTTGGACTCACTTCCCAAGATGAAAATAAGACCATCTAATGAAACGACTCTTCTACAAAGCTCCTCTTATTGCCACACCTCATTTTGATAAGGCCATATGTACTTGCATGTGTCCTATAATGTTGGATGACGACATCTAGAGGGTCATGTTGTTAGAATTCCTCCTCCTCAAAATAGAAGGTAGACAAGGTTTCTACTTCTGTCGTTGCTTTGATGTCCTTGAAATCATAGGATGCCATATATAATGGTAGTGAAGGCCAGGGGTCTTTCTCTTCTTGCACCAAAGCCGCTCCAACTCCATGTACAAATGTTTGATATGTGGTCTCTTGGAGGGATAATTTGTCAGGGATGAACTTGGGAAGAAAATGAGGAGCTTTTAGTTCCAAAATCTCTTATGTATGTTCCCTTCTTGGTGACATACCAGTCACATACCTCTCTAATATCCCACATTTCCTTCTTTCCATGTCACAGAGAAACAAGTTTTTGTGCAATGCAATATATTTCACCAAAACAAACTTTCATGTGATGTATCACACCGCCATAAGTTTTTCTGCAATGTGATAAAGGAAAATTTCACAAGTTTTGAAGGTCATGATAAGGCAAAAATAATTGCTCAAAAAGGTTAGAACAAGAGCTCAAAAGAAACTTCTAAGGCCTGATGAGATCTAAGAAGAGTGTTAGAGACTCATTACATGAAAAATCTTCTAAGTTATGTGATGAACTCAAAGATCAGTCTCTAGAGGTTCAACAATCCGAAAATTAAAGGAGGGGCCCTAATCCATTTTGACTTATTCAGATGTCAAAGAAAAAAAATGGTATGGGGAAGTTGTTGCTTACTCAATATACCTTTGGATCTATTACAATGACACATTTCTAAGTTAAGTACATAAAATCCATGGAATATAGTATGTGCATAATTTGACATGAACATTGGAAATATATATTCATAAGATCAACTTATGCAGAGATGCAAAGACTAAATCTCTAACATTGCTAGTTAGGAAAGGAGTTATTGATAGACAACTTATTAGCATTTCTTAATCAAATGAACATGCCAAAGTGATAATTTCAAATGTATACAAGGCAACCAAGTAAGAGTTCATTCAAAATGTTGTATCCATGGTAAGGAGAGAGTTCTAGAATTCTCTTCAATCAAAGTTTCAATATGAGGTCAAGGAAACTCGAAAGTCCATTCAACCATTCCTACATGTACAAATTTATTAGAGTTAGTTACTATCAAATTTGACATGGAAATATTAGCAAAAGTGTGGTACTCAAGTTCAGAAACTAGTAAATTTTTTGTTGTTCACAATAGGTGTTTTGTTATACATGGATTCTTACTTGTCTTATATAGGAGAAACTTGTGAGGATATTTATACACTTAGTGTTGGGTATGTGTTATATTGTTTGCATGGTTAGCCCCTTGTGATGTACGTTGTGCTCGGGTGTAATATTCCAACTTACGATTTTGGTATTGTTTTTGAGTTTTTGGGTTGCATCTTTTTACAAACAGTTTGATGGTTTATAATTCCAAATTGAATATGCAATGCAGAAACATGGATTTGACGTCAAAGAAGATGGGGAACACAAATAACATGAAGCTTGGATTTTCAAATAACCATTATATTGGATACTTCTCATCAACAAACATATCAGAGATGCAATTAAACCACACTGTTCTTAAGAAACTTGATATAGATGATTTTGTGGGTTGTCTATGTGCTTCTTGGGAGTGTTAAGGCTGTAGCAGGCTAAAAATAAGTATGATATTCCCTCTCTGCAATGATATACAACACTCAATAGTAATGAGATACACCCAACAATAATACATGCACCCGAACGTCACACCTAACAGATAAATAAGGCACCCACAAGGAATATAAGCATCTAACAATAAGAATAAGCGCCCAACACAGGTAATATGCACCCAACAACACTTTTAGTAGGTAACAATGGCTTCCACAATGAAATATAATGCCCAAGAATGAATATTAACGCACAATAATACAAGAGATAACCCTATGCTCATCAATGGAGTGATTCGAACCCTCCTTAACAACAATGCATCTGTCCTTACAACAAATAAAACTCGCCCAACTAGGAAGGAATGCCAATCAACATACAAACTGACTCAGCAACAAGAAGAAATGCACCCCACCTGTGATTGCAACACCCATCACATTGTAAATCGTCCCCACTAAAGAAATCGACCCCTATCAATGACAATATTGCCCAACAATGATACCTCTCTATTTACACATCGAAATTGCTCCTCTAGCTTCATAAATGCGTCCCACTTGCTCCAGATAAGTAAGGTAAGGAACCCACGCAACAATACTCCGTCCACAAGCTGTAAGATGTGCCCAACCTCTCAAGAGTGTGCCCATAATGAAGGAACTCGACCTCTAAGGAAAAATTGACTTCCCCACTTCCAAACTCTACTCCTAAATGACGGAAACACGATCTGGCTGAAGCACAATGATAAACCTATGATGATCTCTCCCTAAACTAATTAGGGTGTATAGTTTCAACACCGAAACCATAAGCAATGAAGGGTTTCTCCAAAACCCTAGACTCTTTTCTCAAGAGCTCTCCAAAATCTTTTTCTGAAATGACAATGACAAGAATGAGAGGAAATTCCTCATTTTTCCCTTTTATGTTCACTTGAGCCTTTTTTCCACTCCTTTATTATTTAAATGAAACAAAAGCCACTTTAGTGGGTTTCTCACTTTATAATTTTAAAGTGAATTTTTAATTAGCCTAGGACCCTTGTCCTGTCTTTCCCACTTTTACTTTATAAATTTTTCCTAGGCGAAAGATGTCCCCTAGTTCACTTTTCCGCCTTATCCCACCGAAACTTAATTAGGTTAGCAAAATTCTCCCCTTGTGAATTATCCCAACACCACAACTGAAGAAGAACATCTGTTGTATTTAATGCAATTAGATGAGACTCGTCATGATACTGCGTTAGTAATAAAAACCCAAAAGAAACCCGTTAAGGCTCAATACAACAAACATGTTAAATCTCGTGTTTTTTCTGAAGGCGATTTGGTTCTCCTTTATGACCAAGATCGTGACTTGTTGGGGGTAGGGAAATTCGAGCCCATGTGGCATGGTCCCTATATCCTTAAACACGTATTAGAGAAAGGGACTTGTGAGTTGGTTGATTACGATGTAATCCCTTTGGGTGAACCCAGAAATGGGCTTTACCTAAATAATTACTATGATTAAAATGTTTTGCATGCGTGCTTTGTACTTTAATGTATCATATTCTAGTTTGCCTTTTGTCGTTTTTTTTTCTTCCCTCAAACTACTTGCCTTGCCTTGTGCTTGGTTTCCAGATGTCGACATATTTGCTACCTTAGATTGGCTTTGTTGATGGTGCTATTCAGAGTACTCAAAATATGGCATCTGCTATATGGGCAATCTATACACGATATTTTCCTGGGTTGTGCAACTAATAACATTGCGGAATATAGTGCGGTCATTGAGTTATTGACTGACGCCATTTCAGTTGGCATCTGTCATCTAATTGTAGGACTCGATTCCCAACTTGTGGTGATGCAATTAAGCAACATCTATTCCATCAGAGGTCCTACACTATTACGAGTATACTTGAGAATTCGCCTCTTGGAAAGGAATTTTGATTACATTGAATATCAACACATTCCTAGATATCTAAATACATTAAGAGATGATTTAGCCAATTATGTTTTAGATAGACATTTGCACAATTTATAAATCCACACACAAACACATAAAAACGAGTAAGACGGTAGAAGTTTTGTATTATAACACAAAAAGTTACAAAAAGTGTATCCTGAGACCAAAATAGTGAAGCACATAGCTTCATATACATATATATCATGGATGTTGCTCATGATAACAAACTACTGCCCGTGCTACCCGACGGAGCAGTCGACCAATAGATGCTGAAACACCAACATTATGTCATTGGTAGCGTTGAGGCAACTCATCTACAGTAATTTCAGGGATGTCCATAGTCAATCCCTCAAGGTTGTGTTCGATCTCCTTGATATCCTTAGCCGCTACTCATCGACCTACCATTGCACCTACCTCTCCACGTCTCTGGATTGGAGATGATCCTGGAGGTCTGAAAGGTGCCACATCTGCATTTTGAGAGCTTTTGATTAGTCTCGGATACATAACATAAAAATTTCATAATAAAAATGCCAAAAACAATATATAATGAAAAAATATTTTTTACCTATGTCTCCCCAATGTGCACCCTCGGGTAGTGCCAAGTCGGGATCACGACAGAAATAATCCCCAACATAAGCGTAATCCTCAATCATGATAAGTTGATCTCGCAGGCACTGGAAAAAGGTAGGCCCATATGTAACATTTGGGACGCCATCATGGCATGCCATCAAGTCGACCCACCTCCTCATGCGAGCATCCCGTGGAGCAGGCACACCCCAATCCACATTTTGAAGACGCAACAGAGGGACACTTTCTAGGAAAAGAGACACCAAAATTGATTCGTACCCAAATTGTTTCAGCTGACGAGTCTTGCACTTTTTTAACTGTTTTTTCATATTCTTGAGGAGGCCTTCACACCAGTTGAATACTCGAGGCTCCATGCACTCAATGGAATACTTAAACTGACCCTGCAAATCCAAGTGTGCAGTTGCACTCTCGACCACATGGGTGATGGTGAAGAGTATGGCCCTCAAAGACAAGTCGAGGACATTCTTTATTGGAACCTAACCACTATGTTTCTCCATACCAACCGAGCAATGTTGCACGACATAGTAATCCATTGGCTCACCTTCTCCCCTGCCTCCTGATAATGACACTCAAGACCCACGACAAGATAAACTGGTCAAGAAATAGATATTGTCAATCTCTAAAGTGAGTGTATATACCCCAACATGGAAAACTTGTTCATTCATGTCCCACATTCGGACTAAGTTCTCTAATAGAACTAATTGGGCCCTCATGCCCTGAACTTTGAAGAACTTAAGAAAGTTGCACTCCCAGAGTGTCATAACTGTGTTGGGGTCATTCCCTGCAATATAATCTTCCTCTTCATGTTCTCTTTCCCACCATTTGAGCATCTTAAACTGTGGAAAGTCTACCGAAGAACATTTAAAGATGAGTTAGTTCATTGAAAATCTGAAATTGTGGGCTTCCCTAGTTCATTTATTCTTTTTTCTTTTTGAGTTGCGGTTGTCGCAGGTCATAGGTTTAGCACAGTGTGACATCATCGAACTTCATCCATGTAACCCCTATGACGATCCTAGATCATCGCAGTTCCTGATATAGAGAGCCTGCGACAATTTGGAGGCGCTTTCCCCTTTGGAAATTTGTCCATAAAACTCATAAATGACCATAAAAATTGAATAAAATTGCTATAGAAAGAGAGAGGAAAGGAAGAGCACCAACCTCATGTTGGTCACTATAATTGCTCAATTAACTCAAACAATCAAGTGCTACATGAATTGTCAACCCAGGGAAGTCTGTTTATTTCAAAGATAACCACGCACTATATATGCTCAATTCCAAAAGCAACTTAGAGTTGTAGTAAAATAAATTATATTAATCACACTTGTCTTGAATGAACTGAAGTTCTGACTTGAATTACAGGAAAGCAACCTACCTATTGCAGATCCTTAAAGATTAATCTAAAGAATCCTGGATTACATTAAAATAACAATTGCAACAGGAAGGAACAACTATTCTGTAACCAGAGAACATGACCCTTACTCCCAAGCAGAAACTTCAGCACCTTATTTCTGATTAACACACTTTCATGAAAACAATAATGCAGAGAAGGCTAACTCTATCTAGCAGAGGACAGGGCCATCTAATTCCTTCCTTTCTAAGCAGGAACCCTTAGCCCTATTTCTGACTAGCACACTTGTGAAAAAGAACTGAAATCTACAGAGAACATGACCTTATGATCCCTTCCTTTCTAAGCAAGAACCCTTAACCCAGTCTCTAGCTAGCACACTTGCAGAAATAATTGAAATCTACAGAGAACAGGACTTTCTGATTCCTTCCTTTCTAAGCAGGAACCCTTAACCCAGTCTCTAGCTAGCACACTTGCAGAGATAATTGAAATCTATAGAGAACATGACTTTTTGATTCCTTCCTTTCTAAGCAGGAACCCTTAAACCAGTCTCTGGCTAGCACACTTGCAGAGATAATTGAAATCTACAGAGAACATGACTTTCTGATTCCTTCCTTTCTAAGCAGGAACCCTTAACCCAGTCTCTGGCTAGCACACTTGCAGAGATAATTGAAATCTACAGAGAACATGACTTTATGATTCCTTCCTTTCTAAGCAGGAACCCTCAACCCAGTCTCTGGTTAGCACACTTGCAGAAATAATTGAAATCTACAAAGAACAGGACCTTCTGATTCCTTCCTTTCTAGGCAAGAACCCTTAACCCAATCTCTGGCTAGCAAACCTCATAAAATCATCACACAAGATTGCTAATGAAAATGATTATGAACTTCGTGAAACTAATGTAACATTCAATAAACTAAAGTTCTTAACAAGACAGAGTTCAGTAGTGTTTCAGCAAATCTGAATTCATTAAAAGCAGTGTTTCAACAGACAAAAGTTAATCAAGTCATAAACAGAAATTACACTAACACACTCTAAAACTAACGGGTGAATCTTGTGAAGAAGGTGGGCCCTCCCTTCTCACAAGATTCCCCTAAGACGAAAAAGCTAGAGAAGGATGCTCAAAACAGTTTTCTATTCATCTGTCAATGTATCATATTACAATCTGAAAATGAAGTACGTCCCTCTCTCTGAAGCTTTCTCAATACATAAAACTTGGATCCCTTCGATTGGTGATTTACTCTTATTTAAAGAGGGAATCCCTTCGATACAATTGATCAAAAATTACAATGTGTATCTGAGTCCTATTCTTAGTCAGATCGACGTTCTAAACCAGAATAAGATGTCCTAGTCTCGCGCAACAGAATGCTATTGCAAGTACTGAATGAGATGTTGTTGTTACG
>SNQJ01S0002372.1:411434-469995 GCA_010110895.2 Picea sitchensis
AGAGAGATGGGGGAATAGGTGGAGGGGCACTAGGGGGTGAGGTAGGGAAGGGGAGAGAGAAAGAGAGGAAAAGACAAAGCGAGGTAAATAGAGAGATGGGGGAATAGGTGGGGAGAGACAAAGGGAGAGAGGGAAAAAGGGGTAGAGGGGGGAGAGGGGGAGATAGAAAGTGAGCAAGTGGAGAGAGAGGAGAAGATAGTGGGAGGGAGGGCGAAGAGGGAGAGTAAGAGATATGGAGAGAGAGAGGTTGGGAGGGAGAGAGAAAAAGGGAGAGGGAGGGGGATACAGAGTGAGGGGTAGATGAGAGAGAGAGAGAGAGAGAGAGAGAGAGAGAGAGAGAGAGAGAGTTTGAATGCATTAGATGCACTGTTGAAATGAAAATCAATATGAAGTCTCGATCAATAGCTATCCACTCACCTTTTTCCATCGAATTCTGAATTTGTGTGTCCAACTAGTTTGAATTCATCCACCTTAGAGTATTTGAGCCCAAATTCTTGAGTTCCCTTCAAGTACCTTAGAACTCTCTTTGCAACACACAAATGTCCTTCACAAGGCTTTTGCATGAACCTAAAAATGATTCCAACTACAAGTGAAATATCTTGCCCAATAGTAGTAAGGTAGATAATGCTCCCCACAAGTTGTCTATATTTAGTTGCATCCTCGAATTCATTCCCTTCTTTTGATGTTAGCTTTAGATTTTGTTCCATTGGAGTAGAGATAGGATTACAATCAACCAGGCCAAATTCGTTCAACAGTTCTTCAATGTACTTCTTTTGGGATATGAATCCATGCTTTGAATTACGAGTTACTTCATGATGCAGGAGCATCATCAGAACAATTAATGAGTCACTATGGAAGATGACTCAACGTACAACATCACATGAATTTAATTGGTTTGGATTCCAAGGAAGGCACAACATTAATTTTGAAACCATTGTAATTAAAGATCCCTTGAGATCAAAAGGCTAGAACCAATGTATACACAGGAAGGCTGTAAAAGCATCTTTAAATGACTATAGGATTGTACAGATTTTGAGCATTGACTCATATTTGCAATTGTAAATGTACATTTACTATGATAGATTTGTGATAGGAATGCACTTAATGAGATGTGAAAGCACTAAAATGATCTAGAGAAGAAGGCTTGAGAAGCCAAGATTGTATAAATCAATTTAATTTATGTTGTAAGTAAGTTTTTTGGAAGGGAGAAAAAAATGCTCTTAAAAAAATTCCTGAAAGAAGACTGTAAACTTGTTTTGTTCCTCTTTGACTCTTTGATAGATTAGATCCTAGACTGAGAGGTCACGTGCTAGCAAGTGGGTTTGCGTCAAGAGTGGTATTAGAGAAGGAAAAAGCTCAGTGAGGAGATATATAAGAAGCCATGCCGCTAAGGAGATGCAGGGAGAGGCCTGTAGTCAATGCAACTATGGAGAAGGAAATGAGACAACTTCATGCAAGGTTAGATGCCATGGAAGCAACAATGCTGGATATGTTAGTGATGTCGAGAGTGAAAACCCAGAAGAAGAGGAAGCTGCAGGAGAGGAAGCAACAAAAGAATGTTTGTTGAGAGCTGTTTTCAAGATCGGAACCATGGCGAAGATGGAAGTCCCAATGTATGATGGTAATCTAGATATAGAAGAATTGCTTGATTGTATAAATTCCTTAGATATTTTTTTTATTACGAGGAGATTGATGATGGGAAGAAAGTAAAGCATGCTATGACTAGGTTGAAGGGACATGCAACTTTATGGTGGGACAAGTTGCAAGCTGACAGAAGGAGGAAAGGTAATTCTAAGATTAAGAGTTGGGATATAATGATAGCTAAACTCAAGGCTAAACTCATACCCAAATATTATCAACTAAATATGTTCAAAAGATTACAAAATCTGCGATAAAAAGGTATGTCAGTGAAAGAATATAATGAATAATTCTATAAGTTGAATATAAGAGCAGGACATAGGGAAAATGATGAAGAGAAGGTTGCTAGGTATATCAATGGGTTGAGGTACAAAATTCAAGATGAGATTAATATGGTGAAAATGAGGACTGTAGAATATGCTTATCAGGTAGCCCTGAAGACATAAGAAAAACTAGCAAGAAAGCAGATCCAAAATAACAGGGGAAAGAATCCAACTCGAGGAAAAGGAACCACAAGAGAAAATTTTCAGAAGACAAGGGAAGAAACTAGTAGCTCTGGAAATCAGATAGCTAGAGGAGGAGGCTCTAGAGGAGGAGAATATAGAGGAAGGAGACATTTTCCAAGAGGCAAAGGAGGAGAAATTAAGTATTATTCTTGTGGGAAGACATGACACATGTCTTGAGAATGTCCTAAAAACAAAAATTCAAGTTTTAGAGAAGCCCGCGTTACTGAGGCTCAACATAAGATCGTGGAAATAGAGACAAAAGCAGAAGCTGCTGAAGTGGGAAGATCACTAATGATGAGGAAATCCCTTATGAAGCCGAAAAAGGAGGTGCAAGAACCAGTACAAAGAAAGATTATGTTTAGAACTGTTTACAAGTCAAAAGATATGGTATGTAAGGTGATTATAGATAGTGGAAGCACTGATAACTCAGTGTCCACAGAAATGGTGGAAAATCTAAAGTTGGGGATGGAGGCACATCCAAATCCATATAGGGTGTCGTGGCTACAGAAAGGACATCAAGTCATGGTAAGTAAGCAATGTAGAGTTGAATTTAATATTGACAATTATAAGGATGAAGTTTTATGTGATGTCATACCTATGGATTTTTGTCATGTTTTATTGGGAAGGCCATGGAAATATGATAGAAATGTCATACAGGATGAGAGAAAGAATACTTATACCCTTGAGAAGAACGGGTGTATACATATGTTGTTACCACTAGAAGATAAGGGAGTCAAAAAGGAGGCTAGTCCGAGTATACTTCTTCCGAGTGGGAAGGAACTCTTGAAAGTGGTTAAAAAGGAAGAGGAGATGCAGTTTGATGTTATTGGTAAGCCGAGAGCTATCCTCACAAAAAAATTCATGAATGATTTTCCTGTTGAAATTCGAGAATTATTAGATGAGTTTGTTGACATTGTGGTGGATGAATTGCCTCATACTTTACCTCCCATCAGAAGTATTAGTCATCATATTGACCTTATTCCAGGTGCAAGTTTTCCAAATAAAGCATCATATAGGTTGACCCCTCAGGAGAATGAAGAGGTAAAGAAGAAAGTCCAAGAGCTATTGGACAAAGGGTTGATTAGAGAAAGTTTAAGCCCATGTGCAATACCGACACTGTTGAGTCCAAAGAAGGATGGTGGTTGGAGAATGTGAAAAGATTCTAGACCTATCAACAAGATAACCATCAGGGATAGATTTCCTTTACCCATAATGAATGATTTAATGGATTGCTTGAGTGGAGCCAGTTATTTTTCTAAGATAGATTTGAAAAGTGGTTATCATAAGATAAGGAGATGAATGGAAAACAACATTCAAAACAAATGAAGGGTTGTATGAGTGGCATGTTATGCCATTTGGTTTAACCAATGCTCCAAGGACATTCATGAGGTTAATGAATGAAGTGCTTAAAGATTTTATTGGGAAATTTGTAATTGTTTATTTGGATGATATCCTAGTCTATATAAAGACTAAGGATGATCATTTGAGACACTTGAAGATGGTGTTGAGGAGGTTGCAACAAGAGAAGCTGTTGATAAATTTGAAGAAATGTTCTTTTATGAAGACAAAACTTGTGTATTTGGGGTTTGTGATTTCTCCAAATGGATTGAAGATGGATCCAAAGAAGGTGAGAGCTATAAAGGAGTGGCCTTCTCCGAGAAGTGTGTTTGAGGTAAGAAGTTTTCATGGGTTGGAATTTTTTTACAGAAAGTTCATAAGAAATTTTAGCAGTATTTGTGCACCCATAGTGGATACTATAAAGAAAGAACATGGATCCTTTGGCTGGACAAAATAAGTTGAGAAAGGATTTAAAATGTTAAAGGAAAAGATAACAAAACAACCCATCTTAATTATTCCAGACTTCGGGAAGACTTTCCAAGTCAAGTGTGATGCAAGTGGAGTGGCCATCGGTACAGTTTTAAGTCAGGATGATAAACCTATTGCTTATTTCAATGAGAAGTTGAATGACGCTAAGAAGAAGCATTCAAATTATGATAAGGAATTTTATGTTATAATACAATATTTGAAAAAGTGGAGGCATTACCTTATGCCAAAATAGTTTATTTTGTATACTGACAATCATGCTTTGCAATTTATAACTAGACAGAAAAATCTGAATCAGAGACATGCAAAATGGGTAGAATTCATGCAAAATTTTACTTTTGTTATTAAGTATATTAGTGGGAATGTTAACAAAGTTGCAAATGCTTTGAGCATGAGATGTTTGATCTTGCAGGAGTTCCAAGTGGAGACCTCGGGGTTTGAAAACCTCAAGGAAATGTACAAGAAAGACCCAGATTTCAAGGAGGCCTATGAAGCTTGTTAAAATCCTTTGATGATGGATAGAAGTCAATGGATGGAGTACCCGATCCAAGAAGGATTATTGTTCAAAGGGAGTCAATTATGTATTCTGAGATGCTCAATAAGGGACAATTTTCTGAAGGAGAAGCACAATGGAGGATTGGATGGACATTTTGGCCATGATAAGACATATGCACAGTTGAGTTTTTCATACTATTGGCCAGACATGAGATCTGATGTGAAGAAGTTTGTTGAAAAATGAAGAATTTGTCAATATGCTAAAGGGAAGCAACAAAATACAAGACTGTACCAACCATTGCCTATTCCAAATAGGCTATGGGATACCATAAGTATGGATTTTGTTATGGGATTTCCAAGAACCCAGAGGTGGAATGATTCAATTTTCATGGTAGTTGATAGGTTTCCAAATATGACACATTTTATACCCTGTCACAAGACAAGTGATGCTACCCACATAGAAAATTTGTTTTTCAAGGAGATTGTAAGATTGCATGGGTTGCCTAGGAGCATAGTCTCAAACAGAGACACACAATTTATAGGATAGTTTTGGAGGAATTTGTGGAAGAAACTATGGACTAATTTGTCCTCCAGTTCATCATATCACCCTCAGACTAGTGGATAGACTGAGGTAGTGAATAGAAGCTTGGGAAATTTAYCGAGGAATTTGGTGACTGAACATAAGAGTCAGTGGGATCAAATTCTGCATCAAGCAGAGTTTGCATATAATGATTCACCAAACATGAGTAATGGTAAGAGCCCATTCCAGATAGTATATGGAATGCACCCCAAAGGAAATTTTTGAATTAAGATATTTGGGACAAGTTGAATTTCAGAGTGCAAGAGTAGAAGACTTTGCTGCAAAAATGTAGAAATTGCATGAACAAATCAAAGGCCAACTGTAAAATAGAAACCAGACATACAAAGACAGAGTAGATCAAAAAAGGAGAGAAGTAAAATTTGAAGTTGGAGACCAAGTTTTGGCCCATATAAGAAAGGAAATATTCCCATGAGGGAAATATAATAAATTGAAGTTGAAAAATATTGGGCCTTGTAAAATCCTCAGGAAATTCTCTACAAATGCTTGTGAGATTGAGCTGCCAGAGGACATTGGCATTTCACCAATATTTAATGTAGTAGGCTTATATCCTTATAGAATGGATGGCACATGAGAAGTAGATGATCGAGACGAGGTCTAGTGAATGCAATATATTCCCACAATAGAAAAGATCCAGGTAGAAAATATTTTAGATTAGAGGATTGCTAAGAGAACCAGGAGGGAGGTCTATTATGAATAGTTGGTCAAATGGAAGAATAGTCCAGTAGAAGATGCCAACTGGTTGACTGAAGCAAACATTCAAAAATGTGAGAAAACAATTGAGAAACTCATGGATAAGAGCCCATGAATATTTTGTCCAGGGTAGTCTGATGCAAGAGCATCATCATAACAATTAATGAGACATTGTGGAAGATGACTAAACGTACAACATCACACACATTTAACTAGTTTGGATTCCAAGGAAGGCACAACATTAATTTTGAAACCATTGTAATTAAAGATCCCTTGAGATCAAAAGTCTAGAACCGATGTATATGCAGGAAGGTTGTAAAAGCGTCTTTAAATGACTATAGGATTGTACAGATTTTGAGCATCGACTAATATCTGCAATTGTAAATGTACATTTACTATGATAGATTTGTGATAGGAATGCACTTAATGAGATGTGAAAGCACTAGAATGATCTAGAGAATAAGGCTTGAGAAGTCAAGATTGTATAAATAAATGTAATCTATGTTGTAAGTAAGTTTTTTGGAAAAGAGAAAAAAATTCTCTTAAAAAAAATCCTGAAAGGAGACTGTAAACTTGTTTTGTTCCTCTGAAACTAAATAGATACCGTGTGGTTGTATTTTTTCATATGCGTGTGTTTGCCTATTTTATGAATGAAATTGTGATTCAGTTTTAAGCTTCAATTGTTTCTCTTCAGGATGGACAATGCAAGGTGTGCATAGAGTCAATGCAATGTGTGCAAAGGCCGTTACTCTATAAGGATTAGAGCTCAGAAAGGATACTACAAAGTCTGCACAGAGAAAGCACAAGGAGTGCATAGACAAACCTTTAAAGAGCCCAGAGCTCGAGAGAGTTATCCCAAGGAGCACACATGCTAATAAATCTAAGGGCCAAAGTTCAGGAAGGAAGTGCAAGTGTGCGTCGAAGTTCACTTCATGAAAGTGATAAAACTCAGAAGAGATAGTGCGTAGAATTCCAAAAGGCGAAGTCCAAGGATCATTGAAATCCTTTGGCAATGAATGAACAATCGATATCCATGCACATTGAGCCCGAATTAATCCATGCCATTGATCATAGTCATCCTTTCAGAGTAGTGAGTGTTAATTAGAGGGTTTAGATCCCAAACTCTTGAGATTTGTTGATCTAGGTGTCTCGATTATAAATAATTTCCAGCCGTCGATCGAGTTAGGCAATTCAGGGAGCAGAGGAGAGTGCAGAGCAAAGGAGTTCTGAACTCCTTAGGGTTGTTTATCTGGGAGATCCAGACTAATTGTCATCCATAGATCTAGGACGAGACTAGACGGTTGAGATCATCCATTAGGACCCCGAAACCCAACCAACCATCAGATATCGATGAGTCAGATCTAGCTGTTGAAGTTGGAACAATGGAGGAATAGGGTAAGACCCACAATTTCTCGTCACATTACTTTATGATCAGATTTCGCCGGTTTGATTTTGGGGAAATTTTAAGCACAAAGTTTTATTGACTCTGACAACTCGAGGGTGACAATGCCTTTTTAGTTAAATGGTGGGTTCCAGCCTGCAGTCACATTCACAATTCTGTCGAAGGAATGGGACCCTCACAGATTTGAAATTCCGCACTAGTGTGCTGAAGAGCCCATGGGGAAAAGAAAACTCAGGGGTATGTGGGATCCCAAGAGTGAATTTGACTTCTGATAGATTCTATCCTAGACCGGGAGGTCACGTGCTAGCCAGTGGGCTTGCGTCACTTCAATACCCAACTAGTAGTGAAGATGTCCCATGTCTATCATCTCAAAACCATTATTCAATTCTATTTTTATGGATGCAATATATTCTTCATTGTTCCTTGTTATCAAAAGATCATCTACATACACTACAAGATATACAACAATTTTTCCAGCTTTCTTGACAAACAAAGTTGCGTCATCAAGATTAAAATGTTTGAAAGTGATGTTAAAAACATGCTTAGTTAGTTTTTCATACCATGCATGAGGTGCTTGATTTAGGCCATACAAAGACCTTATGAGCTGGCATACCTTATGTTCTTGACCCTTCACATGAAATCCTTCTAGTTGATGCATGTACACATTCTCCTTCAAGTTTCCATTCAAGAAGGTCGTCTTCACATCCATATGATGAATCTTCCACCTATTGTGTGTTGCCAAAGCCAACTTTGCATGAATGGTGTCTCATTTTTTTGTGGGGTAAAAAGTCTCCTCATAGTCTATGCCTTCTTTCTATGCATATCCTTTCACCACAAGCCTTGCCTTATGCTTGTTAATTGAGCCATCTTTTTTGTACTTGTTCTTGTAGACCCACTTGTAGCCAATTTGTTTGGTTCCAAATGGAGGATCCACCAGCTTCCATGTCCCATTCTTGATGAGAGAATCATACTCCTTTTGCATGGCTTCTTTCCACTCATCATGAGAAGCAACTTCTTAAAAGGAAGTTGGTTCAATGTTATTATATCAATTCAATTCATGATCAAATGAAACATCCATATCATTTGCATCACATGAATTTGAATTATCTACATCACCTCCATCTTGTCTTGTAAAATTTTTGGTTCATTTCTTTCTAAATTCATCAAGATGAAAAATTTCAAGTGTCTTTATTAGACACTTTGGACCTTTGTGTGATGGTCTAGGTTGCTCCACTAATTAAGATGGTGTTGCATTCCCATCAAGGTTTAGCCTTTCAATCCTCTCAATCACATTATCCAATTGAACTCCCTGTTTTGATGAAGTGGTTGGATATTCTTCATGATGGGGAGATGGCACTTCAAAAGGATATTCTAGAGATTGATCCAAGATAGGGATCCCCCCTTCAATATGTGGAATCTCATCATAAAACTCGTGATATGTATTTACATGGGAGAATCTATTCAGATGATCAAGATTCCACTCAATAGTCTTGTCATTCTTAGTGGATTCAAGAAAAACCACATCTTTGGAACAAATGAACTTTTTGCTTACCTCATTATAAAGATGGTATGACATGTTGGTATTTTATTACCCCAAGAAGATGCACTTTCAACTCCTTGCACCAAGCTTGTTTCTTTGCTCCTTAGAAATTAAGGCATAATAGGTGGAACCAAAAAACCTGAGATGCCTCACTAAAGAAATGTGACCATTCCACATTTCATAAAGAGTCTTGTTCCCAAGAGTATGAGATGGACTCATGTTTCTCACATATACTACACACAGAACTGCATCAACCCAAAACATCCACTTCACATTTTTGGAAAATAACATTGAACATACTATATTCAAGAGKGCCTTGTTCATTCTTTCCGCTACACCATTCTATTGAGAATTGTCTGGAACAATGGTTTGATGCTTGATCCCATGTTGGTGAAGATATATTTCAAACTCATTTGAAGCATATTCTCCTCCATTATTAGTACAAAGAGTTCYAATACAAGATTGAGCTTCATTTTCAATCCATAGGTGAATTTTTTTAAACATTTCAAATGCTAGAGATTTTTGTTTCAATAAGTAAACCCAACACATCCTAGTGTAGTAATCAATAAAAGTCATGATATATTTATTACCAAAGATAGATGGAACAAACACGGGTCCACACAAATCCAAGTGTATCAACTCTAGTTTTCTACAATCTCTCGAAGTGGAATCATGGAAATGTTGATTGTTGTGTTTACCATGGAGAAAGCCTCACATTAATGCAAATTTCTTGGAATGGTACATAACCAACACTACTGCAAGGTGCATTCAGTTCTGACATGATTTCGTCAGTTTTTAGACTCCACACCATCAACAATCCGACAAGGTCTTGGGCCCCAATGTCCTTGCTAGAACTGTGGCAGTTATCCGATGTTTATAACGTCGTTGGATATCCAATGAAATCATCATCTGTCTACCGACGACCATGGAGGTCGTAAAACAATGTAAAATAGGATCCATTTTCGACAATATGTCGTCGTATTTATGACATGCCCATCGTCGGATAACCAACTACAAATTCGATGACAGGTGCCCGTCAGAGGTGTAGTTCCTCCGTCTGATACATTTTATCATCGAAGGAGAACCGATGATCCTACTGTGTGTCTAACAAAGGTGCTACACCATCGACGTGTGCCAGTCATTGGTTCGGTCGCTGGAGATCCGACGATGTGTTAATATTAATAAATAAATAAAAACATATATTATATATTAATATATATTATATATAATATTATATATTATATATTAACATATATTATATATAATATTATATATTATATATATAATATGTGTATTATATTATATATACATATAATCCAATGTTCACTATTTCATTTGAACGAATTCTTGAAGAGAAACTAACAAATTCCCATCTGCGAATTTTTGCTACTTCAAGCATAGTCTGAAAATAGGAAGGTGGGTCTGATTAAAGTTTAATTTGAAAGAAAACTATCCAAAACAATTTAGATGACAAAATCCAGATGAACGAATACAAGTGTTAAATAGGGAAAGTATATTTTTGTTTGGAATTGATTGTATTTCCTTTGTATGAAAAACAAAATGTAACAACAATATTTATCAATTGAGGCAATACAAGTCAATGATTACAACTTTGACCCATTATTGAGGGCATGCAATATCAATGTTGAAAATCAGTTGGTAGATTTAGAGGGTCGAGTTCTTGACCCACCCATGGTAAGACACTATTTCTCTTTCATGGTAAGTCCTATTTAACACTTGCATTCGTTCATTTGGCTTTTGTCTAGATTTCTCCACAAGCGTTGAGCATTGTGTAGGAGAAAGGGACTTTGTATATCTCTGTCCTGAAAGGATTTCACAAAGGTGGAAATTAAATATTCAATTTCTTTCTTTGCATATTTTCACATCAAAGCCTGTGTTGAAGTAACCATTACATAATACATAGAAAGATTATCATACTAACCTCTATTGAAAGATAGTTGGGTCATTTTTTCCTCCCTACATCTAAGCACAAAAGATCACCATAATACTTCAAAGGAGTTTGTTTTGTATTTACAAAGTAATTAAACACCATCACCTCTACTACTTGTGGAGTCTCATTTTCATGTTTGCCTTTAGCTTTTAATTTCATTGGAAAACTTCACACATAAAGGCCCTCAACTCTTTAATACAAGCCCCCAAGAAACCAATAACATTCATGAAAATGCCAAACATTAACATGCTAAGTTGTAACCAAAAAAATATAGCAAGAGAAGAACAAGGATTTATACAGTTGTTCTTTGTAGAGTTTATCACTTAAACTGGATATCTTAAACTCCATATGTGTGTGCATTGTTTTAATTCTTAGTCCCTTCAAAAATTGTTTCGCTAGCAAGAGAAATAATATAATTTGACAAGCTAGTTGTTAGTTGTTAAAAACAATACAAGACAATAATCCAAGTTTTTAATATTTTGTATTTAATTTACCTTGGACCAATTAATCCTCCATGGTTCGTTGACACCTTTATGTTCAAACAAAATAGGGAGGACATGACCTTCCTTGTTAAGCATCGTTGTTGACACATCTGCACAAAATGGGAATAAGACAGTAAGCTTCAATGCATCTCACTATATTGAAATGCAATGCAACTCTTGAAGGCTGGTAAAAGTAACTCTTTTAATTATTTAATATAATCAAATACACCATCGTTAAAATCATCCTTAAGTACCATTTACAATAATTCCTTCTTAAATATTAGTTCTAGGATGGAGGAAAGGGATCAAGACTAGTTCATTATACCTATATGTTAGAGAATTATTGGGAGATCTTCTATCCTAGGTTCTAATGTTCTCTCTTTGAACATTACCTCTTAGTTATGCACGATTTTTCCTATCTTGTGTTGGTTCTAAATAAACATTTTATTTCCCTTCCAAAGTAAGACTAAGACTTTTGGTGAAGTTGAGATTGAAAAGTGGCCTAGGATGGAGGGATCGAGACTTGGGTGATGGAGGTTCTAGAAAACAATGTTAAGTACGTATCTTGTTATTACATTTGAAATATTATTATAAATATCTATTTTCTTCCCCCCTGTGCTCCCCCCCCCCCACATAAATTCATTGTGCTTTCACATGATACTAGTTTGTATTTGAATTGATGAATTGTGGATTAAACTATTTCCCTAACACTAGTTATAATTCATATGTTTCAAGTTTATGTTATTTGTTTATATGATTAATTGGGTTTGAGCAGGTTTTGTTTCTTGATTTGTGAGCAGGTGTGGAGAAGGAAATTGTGCTATAATCTTACTGCTCATATTACTCATAAATATGAAGGGATTCGTCATGTGCTTCCATGTATTTTTCTTTTCTTTCTTTCATGAATTAAATAACATAAATTCTAAATTTGAGAAAGGTAGATTTTTGTCTTTTATTTCTTTTTCAGTGAGGTCAACTCACTCACTGGGTAATTTTCACATTGACATAAGTGGAATGTCAACTACAGACAATTCCTCGAATTCCTTCTACTTGAGTTGTACTCGTAATTTTTCTAGTTTTATGAATTGGTTTAGCTTCTTTCTATGCTAATCATTTCCCTATTACAGTAGCATCAATAAAAATTTAGGCACCTTGCTTCTTTTATTTTTTTCCTACTCATGAGTATTCTCAACAATATTTCAGGGTTGAAATATACCTTTTGCGTTTAGGGTTTTCTTTAAATATGAGAAGCCAGATCCTTAATTGGGAAATTTGGTAGTTCTTTAGATGTTATTGCATTGTAGTTGAAAATGTTTTCAAAAATACACAAATATTTGTTATCCTAGGGGTCTCCCTCTTGAGATATTGGAGTCACTTGCAGTAAGGAATAAGTTGGTTATTCTTGACCATTCATTGGGTGAGCCATATGATGAAGTGCATACTAATTTGTATAGTCTGGTTAGAGAAGAGGTAGAAAAAGATGAGCCCACATCTAATGAATTATTAACAAAATGTTTTTAGAGAGAACCTTATGGTCATTTTGACATTGGTTATCCCTTTTCTCCATTGCACAACACCACTAAACTATTTGAAACTAGATCAAATAAAGCTCCCAAAACCAAAAATATAATCAATAACTTTTACCTGTGCATGTAGAAACCCAACTCAGCTAAATCTTCACAACGCTAAAAAATCTCCAAAAACACAATCTAAAATAGAAAACACCATCTTCCAAAAAAAAATGAGAATCCTTCCCCCAAAATAAGAATAAAAAAAATTAGAACTCGACTGTTAAGACCATATATAAATATACCAATTCATTGTAGCTTTTTTCCAATTATATAATGGAACTTGAACTTGGTTAGCATGTACACATTACTTGTAAATGGGTTGCCAAATGAAGCATAAGGAACACGTGTCATAAGAAAGGATTATTGTTTATATGCTCCCAACCAACACAATTAATCAATTGAGTGTTGTGTGTAAGACAAAATTGATTGTTATGTGTGGGGCTTTGTGAAACAAATGATATAGGGGCATTGTACTCAAGCCAACAAAGCAGTGTACCTATGATATAGAGGCAATGTACTTATTGTAGAGTATCAAATAAAAATGATATTGATGATAACAATAGAGCAATGAGTTTATGAGTTTTGTGTATATCATTCATTCAATGGAGATAATGGATAATGTTACTATGCTAAGCATTTAGAGAGAAACCCACAGTAAACAATACACATATAAATTACAGTGAAGGGCAACAATTTTCTCCTAGAAACCCAATTTGGGAAAGTCGACATTGAATGGCAATCCTCAGTCTGTTATTATTAGCTATATAGAGAACTATAGAGTATCATGACTTTATAGGCCATTAGTAGTCTACTCTACAAGAAATTTCAAAATCTCACTACCAAGTTTTTCCAAAGGAACCCATTCTTCATTCTTTTGCATGTTTTTATTCACTGTATGGAGAGTTTGCTAGTGGCAATGAGAAGGTTAGGCATCTATGTCTCTTTAGCTCCTATTTTCCAATGCTTTCTTTGCCAACTTGTCTTGACTCTTGCACTCCCTATTTTGTCTTCTTGCAACTAGTGGGGGGTGTTGTAGCTTGGTGGGTGAGTAAGTGACTGGGTGTGTGGTGAACATGATAACGATCACCCTCACCTCTTCATCATTTCCACTCTACTTCTCATTCGATAATTATTTATGAGTAATGTCATTCATGGTTTTAGAATTATTTTGGATCACACCTCCCCAATGGGATTATTTGGGTCCCCAAAAGAAATTTTGTAAAGGAAATGGAAGCACATTGCTTCCAATTTTCTCTCCAAATTCCCTACTCCATTAGTTATGAAGGATACATTCTTCTTGTTTGCTCTATTCAAGTTGTTGGTCTTCCTTTGTTCCATTTCTACCAAAGGTGTTCTTCCTTTTCTTGTGTGTTTATTGGTGATATGGGCCTATCCACCTTTAACCAAGTGATATTTGTTCTCTTTCCTTTAGGAAGTTCCATCCCTTTCCCATAGGTATGGGCTACCAAACATATCCTCACAAGCATTCGGTGGTGCAACTTTGCATTCTACTTTAACAAAGTAATGGAGTGGATCACATGTCTTAGGAGGATCATTAGAAACATTCCTAAGGTGCCATTCTCATGATAACATTGTATTTTTTATGAGTGTATCTTTATGAAATATCTATCTTTATATGTTGACATATTGTAGTAGAGATATCACATATAGGCAATGCATGCAACTTCTTTCCTTGTAAACTAAGTTAAATATGATCCTAGCTTGATGAGTAGCAACCTCCACTTGTGTCTTTTAATGACATGGGTGCATACAAATCTTATCCACATGGTTTGGTTTGGAAAAAATATGCTTAATTGCTATCCAAAAGAATGCTAAACCTTGGTGCTCATTGGCTGACACAGATGGACGTAGTAGTAGGTTGGTTCATGGATGAGCTGGTTTGGGTGCCCTTACACATGGTAAGGCATGCCACAAACATTGGGTAAGCTTCGGTTGGTTGTGACATCAGGTTACAAGGTTGGAAAATCATGCCTAACCTTCATACACTCATATTTTATTTTACTCTTATTCTTTAACTTATAAAAGGAAAAATAACATACATTTCAGTATCCTAAAAATACCATGTTTGATTTGGATGAGCTTAGTGTACCACAAAATGCTTCATTTAATCTAGGTTTTTCATTAATGAAATGAGTGGGATTATCTACCTAGTTGTCTAAAAACAATGCCTTTTAGTACCACTAATTGAAAACACACTTGTCACATGATATTTAACACAAAATGAAGTCTTTGTGAATGAAAAGAACATGAAAATGAAGGTGTACCCCTTTTAGAGATGTGATAATATGAAACAGGTACAACAAAAAATTAATAAAACCTCCACATAATATTACATTTAAAAAAAAACAACAAAAATAAACTTAAAGTTGATTGGCATGGGAACACCTTAGTTTTCCTTTGTTGATTGATTCAGTTTTGATGCCCCACTTGATAGTTACCAATAGATTTCTTGTTAAGCACTGCAAGAGGATCTTTGCCTTTTCTTGAAAATGAGGTGGTCCCGATTGATCACAATGAAGAATACATCATCTGAATACATCAACACATAAAGAATCAACAAAATAATATAATAAATTAACAAACATTTTTATGACTAAATAATAATGAAATAGACTTGAGTGCATGAATACCTGAATGAGATCCTCTTGGTTTCGAGAATAATTTATTGGATTAGTCTAATCTTGGAGAAAACCTCCTTCAATTTGACAGAGCAACAACAAAATCAACATTGACTTTGTTGCTGCTATATTGGATTGAGGGAGGTTTGCTCCAATATTATCCAAATCCTAATTTATTCTCTACTGAACATGGCCAACCACCTAAAGGTGGAAGCTCTTATGGCCCCTCCCCCCCTCACATCACTCTCAATTCCCAGTACTCAATCTATCTACTAGAAAATAGTTGAAAGAAACACATTAAGATTCACACATAGACACCAGTAAAACAAAAAATTCATGAAGAAAAATATCTGGTTCTGAATAACATATAACATTCATTCGTTAATCATAGACACAAAATAGTTGAAAACAACACATTCAAATTCATGCATATACACAAACAAAACAACAAATTCATGAAGAAACATATGTGGTTCTGAATAACATATAACATATAAAATTCACTCATTAACATATAACATTCATTCATTCATTCATTAACATTTATCATTCATGCATTCATTTATTCATTAATCATACAAGAAATATACTTCATCTCAAAAAACTTTATCATCAAAAATATGTTTTCACAATATGGTTCAATATGTTTCTAATTATATAACTATAGTACAATCATTTCTTTTTTTATTTATTCATTTTTAAAATGTATTTAGCAAGAATATCTTTAGGTCCTTCTTCCCCTCCAATTTGTGTGTCCCCTCCATGTCTCACTGATGACCTCATCGTGTACTCACGACATCTAGNGCAATAGGAAAGAAATGTTAAATTAGTATTGTTTATTATTCGTATTACGAGTAATTCATTAATAAAAAGAGAATTAGAGTGTTCTTTACCTTCTTCAGTAGCGGAGGCAAGCGAAGCAGTTTGGGATGTGGCCATATGTTCCTCTTCTTTTCTGCCCTCATCCTCTACATGCTTTGGAGTTGAAACAATAAAGTTTATAATTAATACAATGTTTTCAAATAAATGTTGTTAATTATAATCCATACAACATGAAATACTTCCACTACCGAGCTGCACACCACCTTCATTGGGTGGCACTCCACCATCACTAGGCTTTGTCCCACTAGTGGGGACATTTGTTTCTTCGTTGGTTGCAGCCTGTTTAAATCAAACAAACACACTACTTTATGGCCAAGAATAATAATCAATATATTTATTTTTTATTTTTTATTTTTTTTATACCATGTGTTTCACGACACCATTGGTACTCTCTACATCCACATAATACCTCCCCAAATCCGTGAGAGAACATGGCGGGGGGGGGGGAGCATTTTCAGAATATTGGGGCTCAACAAAAAGAGCATCTAATAGACCCATTAAGGGCACAACATGTCACTTCAAGGAATAGAACCTAGGTGGGGATGGAAACACTCCTCCACATAAACCACTTGGGCTAAACCCAATTGACAATAATCAATAGATTATACAAGTAATAAATTTTAAATAATCTTCGTTGATTTTATTTACCTGTGTGTCGATTTCAGTGGCGAAAGGTTGTGTTTACTGCAATCTTTTTCTACGTTCAACCATGACATCATAGCCTTTTTTGAAAGCAAGAGTGAGGTCTTCCAGTGTTGGAGCTTCTTTGAAATCCAAGCCCTACAATTTTGCATAGCAAAATGAATTTTTCTTCTTCTATGGAATTAATTTAAAATTGTTAACAATATGTTATTTGGATGCAATTGATTTTTTTGTACTTACAATTCTTGCAGCCAGTTTTGAGTAACCACCCAGGCCAAGTTTGTTGCCCATGTTTTTCTATCCTGGTCGCAACACTGGATTTGGATGTGTCTGGGAGCCTATATTGAAAGGTTTCAAAAACGTAATTAGATGTCACAATGACGATAAAGCATCATAATTACATTATTAGAAGTGTCACATACCTTCCTGAGCCGGGTGGTGTCTTTCCTTGTTTTCAGAGCATCTTCTCCTTTGCATCATCAATTAGGGCCTTCCACTCCCTCTCTAGAATAATTGGAGGATGCTCATACTTAGGGTTATTTTGTAGATGAACCCTATATTGGTCCCACAAATGTTTTAAATGTTTGCCTGCTTTTGAGGTGACTCGGGATTTGTTGAAGGTGCCCACACTAAACAGACCAACGAACTTTTTAATGAGTTGATATTTTAAATTGGAACTTTGGAGATTCCACCTTATGCGTATGGTGGCCCCAAACATATCCAAAGTCAACTCATTCACGCGTTTATAAAATATATCGTTTCCTACAAAACGATATTATCGTTAGTTTAAAATAATCACACATTATACAAAAAATTCGATTAGAATGTACATAATAATTAAAACACTTAATTCCTAAATACCTGGAAGCCTTTTTATTTTCATGGGGATCATGTCATGGTCTACCAAAAAGGTAACCGATAGTGTTCCCGTGCTAGTGACACAGGAATATCCAGGAAAGCATGCTTCAATATTTCCAATGTCACCTTCTGCATCCACAAGATCCCCTTCACATTCTGGCATGTGAGGGCGTACACTACCGACATCGACACTGGAAGGTGTATTGGTATGGATACCAGTATGATGTGGTGTCGGTGTACCAACGACGCTGGTACCAACACCGGGCTTTGCACCCACATACTCATGATCTATTACCCGCAAAAACTCTTGTAAAAATAATGAGTTTTTTTATAAAGGACTTGTATGAGTATAGAAATTAAAATCCTAAATAAATAAATGGGATAATTAAATATGTTGCTTACCCCATATTGGTGAATCCGATGCACTAGGAATTCCATTCTTTCATCTTGATCATGTTTCCACGATTCAATAATAATCAACAAAGTGAGTTCCATGTTTAATTTTTTAACAAGTTTCTTTGTTGTTTCCATAAGGGTGGTAGAGGCATAAATTGCTTCTTCAGTAAGGTCTTCCTCGGGAGGAGGTGTGGACTATTCTAAGGTTGGTTCCTTCCCCTTGTCACCCTGGGACAATGTATGCAAAATAAAGTTTGTTCATGAATATTAGGCATGGGACAAAAACATGGCATGATAAAAACATCAAAGTAAAGAGTGATTAAAGAACATAAGGAGTGATTTGTGTGGACATTGCATTAACTTAGAACATGCATGACAATATATTACAATAAATGATAATCATAAAATATAAGTCACTGATTACAGGTTGGGTAAAATAGTATACGTACTGCCCCCATAATAGCAACACGTGTATCTATTGTATTCAAATTGTAATCAATCAACTCCTCCCCTGGAGCTATTGAGTTTATTTCACATATGAATACATGATTTCCATCACGCTCCTCAAATACAAAATTGGGTTGCTTATTTGTGGTCGCAGGTCATGTACTGTTTATAAACTCTACAATGTTCATTGTTGTTTTTGGCCTTCCATCAATATACATAGATGCTCCTTTATGTTGATCATTATCTTTTATTTGTATATAATTTGCAGCCACACCATATCTCTGCATACTTTTTGTATATTGAACTAGCCATATCCAATATTTGTAGATGTAATAGGGTCCGGCATACTCCATCAATTCAGTTATTCCGTTGTAACATACCTTTATGCCATCCATGGAAAATAGCCCCAAACCATGGAGCAATGCGATATATCCTTCCGTTGACACAAAAATTAGTGTTTATTTGAGGAAGATCCTTGGGTACCCATCGTTTCACTAGATGTTTGTACCTCAAGGGAACCTCAATGTCATCTATGCTCTCATCATCATAAGAACATGACCCCCCTTTAGCAAGAAAAAATTCCATGCGTCTATCAAATTTTCTTCTGATCTTCTCACCTCTAGTTGATCTCCGTTCGTTAGACCTACTAGATGTCTCTCTTTTGACCTCTATTCTGCCTGAACTTCCCTCACTCCACAAAGATAGATTAGAAAAATACATGTTTGGTTGTACGTCCTATAACACTCCATCAAATGACACAAACAATTAGGAAGTGTCAAATGTTGAAAAAATAGTCTTTTAGCAAAAGAACAGGATCACGAAGAAAATTAATATCCACTAACATAGGGCATCATGAAATTCATTTGATGTTTATTCGTCCATTTAGAGTGGAAACGAGGCATCTCATGGCATATGACCTTGCTAATTAGGGAAGAGTTTTATTCCAATAAAATATCATAATTGTATAGGAATCCAATTGACTTCCACCTAGACTAGTTAATACAATGTGGAGGCTTCTTCAGTGGAAAATTCTTCATGTTGTTTAGTAAAAATGACTAAGGTGTTTTGACAAATTCAAGGGCCATGGAATATCACTTCATGACAATGCTTTTCTTCTTCAAAGGAGAACTGAAAAAATACCTTAGCTAGGCTATATATGTCATGTCCCCTCCCAAATGACTCCCAGAAGGGAGGGACACACTGGCTTAGGGGTCTCCTTGTAAGACACAGTACCAAGGGTAAGGGGGAGCTACAGGTACAAACTAAATAAAAATATACACTACGCAGTATAACTCTTCTGGGAGAGGAAACTTCAACCCTCGTGGTGGATTCCAAGGAAAAGGAAGAGGAAGAGGTATGGGTCGAGGTCGAGGACATATAATCTGTTATAACTGCACACAACCAGGACACTTGGAAAGGGACTGTCAGAACCCTTGTACCACTTGCAACTATTGCAACTCCTTCGAGAATGTTATCGAGGAATGTCTAGCATTGATGGATAAACTTCAGGACAGACGGGGACCTCAGCAGAACTCGCAAATACAATTAATCAAAGCAGAACCTCGCGGAGCAGACCCTAGAGTCGTTGTTATAACTCGAGGAGGCGTTGTTACATGAGAAGACAAAATGACCCAAGGAAAGACTACATAAGAATCAAGAGTCAGGAAAGCTACAGAGAAGACACAAAATTTTGATGCAAAGAAAGAAAAACAAATGTTTGAGGAGGCAAGAAGAGAATTCAGGGGAGACCAAGGTTCTTCATTGAAGACCCAACCATAAGTAAGAGAATGTGGGATTCCTCTGGAATTTGATCAGTCTGCTTCACCCGGAGATGGAAAAGAGGCAAGTAAACTTGTCAGTTTCTTGTATACCTTTATAGAGCTGATTAAAGATGAGAAAACCATACAAGAACTGCAAAATTTGGTCAGACAGTATGAGATAGGAAGGGTAGATCCTTTACTGAATAAATTAGTACATCAACTATCCAAGAAGAGAAGGACAAATAAGGAACTACACCTGAATTCTCAGATTGGAGAGTATGATATAGACTATATGGTCCTCGACTTAGGGTCGGAGGTCAATGTCATGACGAAGAAAACTTGGGCATTGATGGAAAAACCTAAGTTGATCTATTCCCCTATCAGACTTAGGATCGCTAATCAACAAGATGTAAGTCCCTTTGGAAGATTGGAACATGTCCCAGTGGACATCAACGAAGTGAGGACGTTTGCAGACTTCGAGGTAATTGAGATAGTTGATGATAGATGTCCTTACCCTGCACTGTTAAGAATTGATTGGGATTTCAATAATTCCATTGTGGTCGATTTAAAGAAAAGATGAATAACATTTGAAGGAGATGGCCTTAGGGTCATTGCACGTTTATATCCTGATGAAGGTCAACGATACACAGAGCCCATCAAAGAAGAAGACCGCGCATACGAACTGGAAAACATATACAAATTAATAGCCAGACAACATGATTACATTAATCCTACGACAGATGGAAATTTGAGTTAGAGAAGTGACAACACATGTTCATTGGATTCATAAGACACATTGGAGAACTGGCGGAAGAAAATGTACGAAGTATCTACAAGGAGATGCGCTAGATTAACCGAAGAAGTACGCTGGATCGACACAACAGTAAGTAACTTACCCACCTTTGATGGTTTGAATCCTTTAGAAACCTTCTTGTCGGACTTTGAAGAAAGTGTACCAACGCAACAATGATTGTTGGCAATGGATGAGGCCTTGAAAGCCACACCAACAATATGGTGCGGGACACACAAAAACAACATTATAGAATGGGTACAATGTCATACTCTGATGACAATGCGGTTCTCAACGCAAGTAAAAGGCTACAAAGTTAGGTACATAGGTCAGAGTTGTTCGAAGGACCACGTGCGAAGTTGCGAGGAAGCATGGAGCAACATTCCTCAAGAGCAGTGGGCGCACAAATTCGTCAACACGCTGGACAAAACCCCTATCAATTGATACCTTCAAGTAGAGCTGCGCCTCATCACTGCAGATTGGGAAGGTATGACTCAGAACTTTTTCACTACCTTTTTATTCGAAATCCAATATCCTACAGTAGATCAAGCATTACATGTCATAAGACAAAAAGTATTTGAGGAGGCATCTAGTCTCCCTTTAGAACAAGAAGAGGACGAATGGACTGCGCCTCTCCAGAAACTGAAAGGCTGTTACAACATCAATACTGATGAAGACAATGATCCTAGGAAGGTGAACATCACAAAAACAAAAGGCCAGAGAGACGTGGAAGGACCAAGAGTTGAGATACCATTTATTGGACAACCGATCAAGATCAAGAAAGTCAATATTGGAATAGAGCAAATACTGAATCTTGCAAATGTTGGAGATTATTGGGACGCTGCCATTATTGACAAGATCACATAATTGCTACATGAGTATCAGGACTTGTTTCCAATCAAGTTCACTGATATGAAAAACATTAAAGGGCCTATGGGAGAAATGAGGATCCCTTTGAAACCAGATGCAAGACCAGTCAAACAGAGACCCTACAGATTGAACCCTAAATATAAGGAGAAAGTGAAGATTGAGATCGAAAAAATGCTGAAAGCAGGGATTATAGAACCTGTCGAAGAATCATAATGGATTAGCCCTATGGTGGTATAAGACAATAAGACAGGAGAGATCAGGATCTGCGTAGATCTCAAGAAGCTGAGCGATACATGTTTGCATGACCCCTTCCCTACACCATTCACTGACAAAGTGTTAGATAATGTAGGAGGCCAGTAGGTATATTCTTTTACAGATGGATTTTAAGGATACCATCAGATCCAGATTGCCAAGGAAGATCGCCATAAGACCACCTTTGCCACTGAATGGGGATCCTACCAATATATAGTAATGCCATTTGGATTGAAGAATGCCCCAACCATCTTTTTCAGGGTGGTGGTCGAAGCATTCAAGGAGTTTCTACATAAGTTTCTAGAAGCATACTTTGATGATTGGAATGTTTTTAGTTTATTGAAAAATCATATCGAATGTCTAAGGCTAATGTTGGACAAGTGCAGGCAGTGTCAGATTGCCTTAAACCTGAAGAAGTGCATTTTCTTTTCACCATTTGGAGTGTTTTTAGGTCATATTGTATGCAAGCAGGGATTGCTGGTAGATCCATATAAAATTGCCATCATAGTTGATCTACCCCCTCCCACTTCAGTCAAACAGCTGCGCACTGCGCTGGGACACACTGGATATTATAGGAAGTTCATTAAAGGCTATGCCCATATTACAACACCCATGGAGAAGCTTTTGAAGAAAGAATGTCAATTTCATTGGACAAAAGAATGCCAGCAAAGCTTCAACACACTGAAACATAAAATGGTTACTGCGCGTATTCTGGCTTTCCCAGATTGGAGCAAGGAATTTCACGTGCATGTCGATGCATCTTCTATTGCATTAGGAGCTGTGTTAGCACTACCGAGAACATGAGATATCGACCACCCGTTAGCCTTTGCTAGCAGGAAGCTATCAACAACAAAGATCAATTACACCACTACTGAACGAGAAGGCTTAGCCATGGTGTATGCACTGTAGAAGTTCCGCCACTACTTGCTGGGAGGATAGTTTAAAATGTTTATTGATCACTCTGCGTTGAAATACCTAGTCAACAAGCCAGTGTTGGGGGGAAGAATATGCATATGGCTTCTGCTATTTCAGGAATATGATTTTGAGATCGTGGTCAAGCCAGGAAGAATGAACAAAGGTCCTGACCACTTATCGAGGATAGAACATGGAGAAGAGCCTACTAGTTTGGAGGATACATCGCCGGATGCATAGTTGCTAGCCATTAGAAATATTGATGACCATTTTGTAGAAATAGTCCAATTCCTATCAATAGGAATGGCACCTAGTGAATATACAATCACCCATAAGAAATAGCTAGTAGTGCACGCTGCATAGTTTTCACTTATAGTTGGACAATTATACAATATGGGACCTGATGAGATACCGAGGAGGTGTGTTATGGAAGCAGAGCGATCGTTGATCCTCGCCGAAGCTCATGAAGGCATCACAGGAGGACACTATGTAGGGAAAGTAATTGCGCAGAAGGTTCTTAGAGCTGGCCTTTGGTGGCCTACCTTACACAGATATTCTAATGACTATTACAGAGCCTGTGATGTATGCCAAAGAGTTGGGAAACCATCCAAAAGAGATGAAATTCCTCTAGCACCACAACTGACCCTACAAGCATTTGAGAAATGGGCCATTGACTTCGTGGGACCTATTAACCCACCAGGGAAGCACACATAAGCAAGGTACATAATCACTGTGACAGAGTAATTGACCAGATAGGACGAAGCAAGAGTCGTTAAGGACTGTAGTGCCACTGCAGCTGCACGCTTCATATTTGATGACATCATAACTAGGTTTGGATGCCCGAAGATCCTTATGAGCGATCAAGGCACACATTTCATCAATAAAACAATTGAAGCCTTAACTGAGGAATTTGCAGTCCATCATCAGAAGAGAACACCTTACAATCCACAAGAGAATGCGACAATTGAAGCATTCAAAAAGATCTTGGAGACAGTGCTAACAAAGATTTTCAGTGTGAACAGGGATGACTGGGATTTAAGAGTATCAGCCGTATTATGGGCCTATAGAACCACTTGCAAGAAACTGACCATGCAGACCCCCTTCAAGTTGGTGTATGGTCTCGATGCCGTTACCCCAATGGAATATTTGGTACCCAGCTTAAGAATCCATGCCTTTATAGATATGGATGACAATGGCACTATTCGAGAGAGGCTTGCACAGTTGGTCAAACTAGAAGAAGACCGATTCATTGCAGGATTTCACCAGCAGGTTCAAAAGGAAAGAGAAAAGGCCTACCACGACAGACACATCAAGAAGAAGGTATTTAAGCAAGGTGATCTGGTACTATTATATGACAGTAAGTTCATGAAGCATCCTGGGAAGTTCAAAACGCATTGGCTTGAGCCATATGAGGTCGCCTATGTTACAGAAGGAGGAGCTGTGTAGTTGAAGACTTTGAATGGAGAATGGAAGGAAGGTTTGGTGAATGGGAGCTGGTTGAAATTATATTATGACAACTAGCTGCCTCACAGCTCTCAGTAAAAGCATGAGGAAAAGGGTCTAGGTACCAAGTGCAGTTGAAACTGGGTACCAGACATAGAAAATATAGTCTGCATAAGGAAGGAAAGGAGGACTAGAGCTGGAAGCAAAGGCTTCCCTCCGTAGTATGAAGTCAAAGTAAAATAGGAAGTTGAGATATGAAGTGCCTCGGGACGAGTCACAGGTGAGTGTTGGGGGCCTGTTGGCCCTTGGGTATGGAGGTAAGCGAAGAATAAAGCAGAAAAGGAAAAATGCGAACTGCGCGGAAGACACAGTGACTGTTACTGGGTGAAGTAAGCAAAAGAGCATAAAAGATGGAGCGAAGTAAGAGAAAGCAGGACGTTAGATGAGGAGACCAAGGATGACATATCAACAAGGAATATGGATCGTGGACAACTCAACAAGCAAAAAAATCCACCATTGGATGCTTTGGAGCACCACGCAAGAAGAAAGGAAAGACAGGCTGGCGAAGCCCTGAAAACGCGGGTCAAGTTGACCTAGGGTTTTAGACACCTAGGGTTTTAGTATCTAGGGTTTTGACACTTAGGTCTCGGCCTAAGGTTGTCGATGAGCTATTGTAATGTATAAATAGAGGTTTAAGGGACCTGGATGGGTTGTTGTTGTTATTGATGTTGATATTGTTGTTTTAGTTTTGTTATTGGTATGGGCGATTATTATTGTGTGAGAAAGAAGTGCTAAGAGTAAGAGACTTCTAGTATTGTAAGATCTTCAGCTGGGTGCGGAGATCATTCCTGCAAATGGGTGCATAGGAAGGGGAGAGACAGAGAGGAGAAGAAAGAAGATCTGCTAGTTGAGAGCGCATAGAAGAACTATATGCTTCATCTTAATATATTATAAAGCATAGTTATGTGGACGTAGCCCTAGAGAGAGGGTGAACCACGTATATCTTGTGTTGTGTGTGTGATTGATGCTCTGTTCTTTGTCATTTGAAATTCTGCTATTTGCATTACTGTGTTAGATCTGATAAATAGTTGTGCGGAGTAGATCTGAACTGGTAAGTGATATATAAATGTTGTATTTCTCTTCTATTAGATCCACTTGGTTTTCCCTTTGGTTGTAGACATCTCTGCACTGCAAGCCCCCCATAAATACTTTGGGTGAGACTGAATCTGCCTCGTAGGTGTTGCCGAAAGGGCCAGTAGTTAGGGCTTGTTGGTGTGCTCTTGGAGCTGAACCCTGGGTCTGCCCCTGTGCCAACAACCAACTTTAACCTTCAAGGAGAAATCACACTAAGGAAATGATATAAATAGGAGGAAGATTCATTTGACAAGGGGCAACTTGAATTTGATTGGTGATTCTATCTGAAACTGGGAGGTGCTACCTCAGTCCTATAATCGAGTTGTTTAACCCCTTTTTTTGTTGGGTTTAGGTGAGTCTATCTCACCCTATCTCAGTGCACTGCAATTCTGGTAACAATTACCCAATGTGGAGGTTTCTGCTAAGGTAAAGGGTTGGATTGCTTACCTAGGCTTCCATAGTGAACTGAGGGATGGACGAGAATGCTACTGATTGGTGGACTATGCATGGGAGGGCAGATAGGGAACACTCCAGCACACTCTATTTTTATTTTGTTTCAATGCTTACTTGTCTTCTTGAGGTGTCAAGGCCAATGCCAAAACAATGGAAAACAAACACTACAATTTTGTTGTGCCAACATCAACCATCCACTTTGTATTTATATTAAACACAATTCTCTAAGTTCATTATGACAATTGAATAACACATCTTAGATGTTTGCAATATCCAACCTTGCAATTGTTCAATATCAAATCCACACATTCAAAATAGATACACGTGAGGGGAATCACATGGGGTGTAAACAAAGAAAAAATATATCCATTCTTGATAAATATGATTTAGGAAGAGCACACTCAACAAACAATGCCAACAATACAATAAACTATGAATTGAAGTATGGGTGGTCAAAATATAATTGAATAGAATGCCAATACACATGATTGTTATTTTCAATGATCAAGCAATAAAAAGTAGCAGAGTTACTACATGAGAACATATTTTCTAGATTTGGGGTGCCAATAGATATCGTAACATATCAACCCCCCCCAATTAACTCTGTATTCCTGGGTGAGTGGACAACAACCTCTTAAGAGAGATTACTATTGGTTGCCATTACAAACTTGATATACTATTTGGATAATATTATTGTTGGTTTGGAAAACAATTATGACTCAAGATTTAAGGACTTCAAGAGAAAACTAAAGACCATATGGCTAGGGCCATACTAAGTGGACACATGCTATGGCAATGGCCTAGTCAACATCAAAACAATAGATAAGAAAAAATACCCCTCTTAGTGAATAGTTGTAGACTCAAATTCTACAAGAAGCTAATGACAAAGGAGGAATTCACTAATCTACTCCAGAATTAACAAATAAATGTGGTTGGAAACATCAATGCTCCCAACCATTATGATTGACAAGTTCCATTGGAAAAAAAGAAGAAAAAAGAGAAAGAAAAAAAATCCCATGATGAAAACCTCATTGAGGAATTAGGGATAGAAATATGTTTGAAAACCTTTAATGAGGTGTTAGGACATATATTAAAATTCTAAAATAAAATAGTTTATTTTGTTATTTTTATTTCTTTTTTCTTTAAATTAAACCTTTTCATTAGTTTTTGTAACACATAATTTTAAATTATTTTAATTTTTACTTTCTAGTTTAGGATTAGGATTATTTTAATCTTTTTTTTAAAATAAAAGTTTGTATTTCCTTAAAATAATATCAAAATAGTATACACGACAAAACTTGCCACCTGTTCTGCCATACATATGGAAAACAAAATAGGTGGTGCTTTGTCAAATGCTTGCTTAAGTATGATGCATGAAGGACTCCATACACTACGCAACAGTCTATCTACAACCATGATTGTTCTAAATAGAGAAACAAGATAACAGAAAAGGAAATCAGACTTTAGGCGAACTCAAATTGCCGATGCCCTCGGTAGGTCGCGGAGTGAACACATAGGGATGGAAGCATGTTGGGCACCTGTTCTTGGCTGGATCATTTGATAGGGCGTCGAAAAGAACATCCAAGCATCGAGAGAGGGTCGTTTGGCGGTGAAGCTGCTCCACGTTATTCCGTCTCATATCAAAAATTAATTGCAGATGCTCCTCTCAGAAGCACCATGTTTTGGGTGAATCCAGGACATAAGCTATCGGTTGTTGAGAGTCACGAGAAGGATGAACCTCTTCTTCCTATTGAATCATTGTGGGAAATTATTCTTTGACTGGGAAACCTCCTAGTTCTGTAGCAAATTTGCCTTCCAAGGAAAGATGACCAGAAGTAAGGGTGGAGTCAAAATATCTGAAGCAGAGAAGAGGAAGGAGTTCGTGGGTTCTATAGGAGGATCTCGAGGGATTTCTTCCTTGACATAAGCCATGGACTAGTTGTCATCCATCCAATTTTGGGTAGATCCTAGTGAGATGTTCAAAGGGGGGCCAATAGGGTGGTATTGAGTAGTGGGGGGTGGAACTGGTTCGATCGGTCCTCTCTTGGGATTTCCCCTTTATCTGGGCATTGGGAGAGTGGGGACGGAGAAGGAAACTGGGAGGAGGAGAGGATTCCCAGAGGAAGAAAAACTGGAGTGGGAGAGATACACCTAAGTCAGAATTTGAGAAAAAACTAGAACAATGAAACAATTTCAAATGCTAACCTTCATGTTTGCAACCGCCTTGTTATGTGGGCTCTCCATTAAAGTTGAGTTGACAACATGCCGACGATTCATACAAGGAATGGCAGGATCCAACTCACGCTTTGAGTGTGCCTTTAATTCAAGCTTCCCACACAAGCGCACCAACGTACCCTTCACTTGGATGCTATTCACGCAGAATGAACAGTGGGGGGGGGGGGGATATTAACCCCCAAATTTGCATGGTCTTCAGATGTCACCCCATCCGGGGGAGGAGAGTCTCTGAGTGCAAGCTCCTTATAGTGAATTAGCAGAGGTGAAGTTGGTTATTGATGGGCCTTGATCGCGATATCCTCTGCTTGAGTTGAGACCCCCTCATTAGCGAGTTTGTCAACAACTTTATTTTCCTCTCATCGCACATGGGAAGGGATGAGTGTGAGAGACAGATGGAGGAGATAGTGCAAGATTTCAAGGGGACATAATAGGCTCCAACTTGGGGACACTTTGGCCATATCGGATCGATTGATGAGTGTTGAGCTCTAGATCTACCCAAGTAAATTAGAGTGCATTTATTATCAATCCGGTGTTTGTAAGACTTAGAGGCATGTCCAAAGTATATGGATTTTAGAGATAGTTTTTATATTTTATGGAGATAAACCAAAGATCTGTTCTAAGGCTGACTGTGCAAGAGACACTAAGCTTCTAATCAGAAGTCATCTTCATAGTCCTCATAACAGTAATCAGCACTTTGTTTTCTAAATGGTAAAAATAGTAAGCATAAAACCTATTCTAAGGCTGAATGTGAAAGAGAAACTAAGCTTCTATTCAGAAGTCGTCTTCATAGTCCTCAGATCGCCTAGTCCCTCATAGCAATTAATCAACCTTTGTTTTCTAAAATTGAAAACAACAAGCATTCGAGAAAGTTTAAGACCTATCAAATTTTGGAAGAACAAAACTCTTATTCGAGATGCATTCGTTGTCTTCTTTCATTCATAATTTCGTTAACATCAAATCAAATCAAATCTTTTGAAGCATAAAAATAGCTCAAAGTAAAGACTGTCTCTTAGTAGCGAGTCTAGCGCTCGTGTGAGTTCTCATTCAAGAATCCGTACATGATGAGTAAAGGATCTTGAAAACGATGTATGTAACTGAACTGTGAAATTCATTTACCTACAACAATATAAAATTCTTCTACAACAAACAAGATCTAAAACATATATATGCAGAAAAATAGAAAGAATGTACTGGTTGTGTGGGGGCCCTCCACTGCTTCCCTAGTACACTTGATTAACTTCAGCTACAAAGAATCCAACTGGCATTCGTCACTTAGCGGGCAGCGTTTCAAATGACAAAACGGTCGATCTTGAGAGTGCAAATTCTCAAGAGTTTCTTCATTCATCGAGGTGTCCTACTGGCTTAAATTTAAGTGTATTTATACAAGAGTTTAAAAGCCATAAATGCTAAAATGTCTCTAAATATCATAAGTAGATCCAAAATATCCTAGGAGGGGCGAATGCCTCCTCTAGATCCTCAAAACATGGTCAAAATCCCGCGAAATCAAAGCGTCCCTAGATTTTAATGTAAAGCGAGACAATTTATTTGAAGCGGACTGTTTGACTCAGTTGACAGGGCAGCATCCTAGGTCTCGATTCGAATATGATAGCTTATTACACCATCCTTGTACATGCAGGAACCGCGACCCAAGTGTTGGTTCTCCCGGTGCAAGTATATAAACGACTGAGCTATTACGGGATTTGGTGAGATCCTGCAATTTCTGCTAAATTCCAATTTTAATGCAAAAATTTAGAAAATTCAATTATCAAGCTAAAGAATGACAAATATACCTTTGATAGGCTATTTTATGAGAAATGTGGAATAAAACGAAGGAAAAATGGGCATATAAAGGCATTATAGTTTGTGGAAGCATTAAAATGGACTCAACATCTCCCCAAGAGGAAGTCCTTGCATATCCTCATGCACAAAAAATCCTACGACCTACATCCTTGATCAACCTTCCGCCACTGCGCACATGTAGTAAAGTTTCCACATTTGTCTGAATTGTTTGAAGTGCCTTCATCTTTTGATACTTCTCCTTGTAAACCTTTTTAGAACCATTTGTGGCTTGGAAATCAACTTGTTTGTTTTTGGAGCTTTTGTTTTTCTTCTTCAAACTATCATTTTCCTCTTGTGTTCTGTGACTTTGAGTTCTCAGCATCTCAGTTTCTGTTTTGATATATCTCTCTAAGATTTCTATCTCCTTGATTTTCTACTTCTAAATCTTTCTTATCTTTTGTTCTTTCTGTCAAGTTCAATGGTGGAAGTACCAGCTGCCTCCTCCATCTGGGGTCCCTCTTTCATATCCTGGATTAGTTGTTACATATCCACTTTCATCCGTGCATAAGTAGGGGTTTCCTGTACCTCAAAGTCATCATTTTCAAATGGCTGTGCCTCAGAATTAATACGAATGTGTTCATATTGTGCTGTATTACTCTATCATCTTCCTCTGTATTTGACCTTTTTGAACCTGTGTCCTTTTCTTGTCCTCCTCTCATAAGTAGTAAAGATTTTATCTTTCTCTGCACGCAAGTTCTTTTCTTTTTAATACCATGCTTCTTGTTCTCCACCCAAAGGCTGGAGTTTGGGCTTGTAGCAGGGTGTTCCTCCTCTTCATCCTTGGGTCATTACTAGAATGCCTTCTCCTTCTTCTTCTTTTATGGTCTCAAAACCATTCTCAATGGTGAATTGTTTCCAATTCATATTTTGCTTCAAAGTTCATTTTGACAATCATTTGTCATGATGATACAAACTTTTCCTGTGTGTTCCTACCACATTTACGAGCAGTCTTGGCCGTTTTAGAGAGGCTTTGTAAGAGGGAGTATGGCATATTAATCTCACAATCACCTCTCTAATGCTGCAGCAGTTTAATGTGGTATAAATAAATAATCACCGGAATCTTCCTTCACATGTTATGAATTTTTTTATCAGATATGCCAACTCATCCCGAGGATGGACTAACCAACTCCTTGGGATACCTTTTCTTCGGTTCTTGATGTGACCACAGACCTTGATAAGAAAGGCACCCATGTTTTGTCCTTGAAATGTTTGGTTTTACAATATCTCTCTCCTATCTGAGGTAGTCCAATGATAAGTGCAAAACTATCTTCAGTGACCCTGAGGGTAAAGTTCCCAACATTGGCTTTCTCTCCATCAAATGAACAAGCAAAGTCTAGGGCAATTCCTTCTAAAAATCCCTCAGACTTTCAAAAACTTATGCTTGCTTCTGTTTCCCATAAATTTTTCATGCAATCTTTGTGTATTTATGATACTATAAACTTTCCAGTTCGCATATCTTAGTACATTTTCAAAAATTTAAAACAAGACCTCAAAAGAAACTTCAACTACGCAATTTTTCCAAAATTTCTAGACTCGTGTGGTATTGTATGGTTTCAAGAGTCAATCCCATCTTGTTTTAAAGAAGCTGTCTAATGCTTCTTCAAATTTCCAACTCATTATTGTGTATTTTTTGTCTTGAGAAGAGTTTCTGCTCAAATTAACAAAAAGAAATCTCTTATTTTATTCCTAAAACTTGTTCTGACTTTTATGGAAATTTTTTTGCACATGTGCATACTTGGTGAATTTGAGAAATTCTTGGCTCTTCTGTTCGAATTCTGACTCAACTTCCTTCTTTGAATTGACTACCTTACATCATGGACTAGTTTGGTTTACAATGTATCCAGAATCGTTACATTTATACTTGACTGTGCAAAAACAAATTTGCACAGTCAAATTTGTTTTTGGCTTACCTTAAGAGTTCAATTCCTGTTCTGATACATCTCTGTCTTATTTCTCCACGTACCTCTTAAATTCCCACGTTTTCACAGAACGAAATCTTGTATGTTGACATTATGATTGTCAACATACAATTCGATTACTCTGCTCCAATGAATTTGAATTATGGGCCTTGTCTGCATGTCACGATGTTAATAGGGATTTTTATGATCATTATGGAGGAGCAATGAGCTAGGGCCAGTAGGGATACAAACTAGATTATAGGGTTTTGAAATGCGTGGGAGGAGCAATGGGCTAAGACGTAGGGATAACAACTGAAATGTAGGGATTGAAAATGGTAGGGAGGATGGCAGAGTGCAATTGAGGGAAATGGTGGTGTTGTGTCGGTCACGTGGCAGTTGAAAACTTCGTGGTATGCAAGGGTGAAGAACCGCGACCTGTGATTTTTTGATGAGGCTTCGGCACAAAAACAGATTGAGTCGTTTTACCTTTATGGAGAGGAAATTGTTGGAGGGAATTTTAACAAGGTTTCCATTTTGAAAAATGATTTGTCCATCAGTATAACTTGAAGGTGTCTAGATGGGTACCACGTACTCTTCTCATTTTTTAAAAGTGTATGAGTTGTGGTTAAGAATGCTTATTTGCCAACAAGCTCTTGAATTCTTCTTCTTTATCAAAAGTAATTCTTGTAACCCTTTTTTTGAATGTATATAAACCATTGCAGCGATACCTTAGTCTGTGTATGAAACAAAGTTCTGGACAACTTCAAATCAAATGCCGAGTTTTGGTCAAAAACAATCCCCTCCTTATAACTCCTTTTAAAAAAAGGGGTTCTGGCAGGTTACCATTTAAGTGCTTTTGAGGTGTAAAGAATGGGTGAAGATAGGGTAATGTAGGGAGAGGGAAAGGATAATGTATTTGTCATTTCTAACTTAAGAAGAGTTTCTAAAATTAAAGCATTAAAAAAGAAAACATACTAACTTGTTTGCTCTATGTGTTGAAGCTGGATGGGATGCTAGTGTAAATCCTCCCGATTCCTTTTGCATTTATTTTTGCTAGTATCTCACGGTCCTCTTTTTGAATTGATATCTTCTGATTGAAAATTGACAATTCCCAGGTCCCTCTACTGATTAAAGTGGCTGTCTTCATCCCGAGGTCCCTATTCGTAATGAATGATTAACTTTTACAGTCCCTCTGGCAGTTAAATGGGTGACATTTTCCAGGGTCCCTCACTTTGATTGGATTGGATGTCTTCATGGGTCCCTCTGCTTGGAATGGATAATATTCACCCAGTCCCTCATTGTACTTATGGAATGAGTGTATTCATCGAGGTCCCTAACTGATTGAGTGTTGATAACTCTCAGTCCCTTATCAAGATGATGGAATTGAAGTAGGTTCTTTGCGCAATACGTGTTATCATTGGAGGGGTTGAAGGGTATACCTTCCCCCCTCAACCTTATTTATTGAATTGACTTCTCAAGTCATAAAAGCTGTTAAACAAATAAAACAAAACTTGATAGTAATGGAATTTTATTAGTTTTTTTTTTAAATTAGTAGCCAAATGTTACTTGGTTTTAATCGAGAGTCGGAGTTTATATTATTACCCGATTTACAGGTTTCACAACTAAACTCATTTTCTTAATTTTTCTCTTTTTCTTTTGTCTTTATTTTTTTTTTTTTTTTTTTTTATCTTTTTTTTCTCTCTTTTTTTATTTTTATTTTATTGTTTTTAAGTAGAGGTGGAGGAAATACATGGTTTTGTTTCTCCAACACTTCATTTCATTTCTTTGAGACATCTGATGTAAAAGTCTTCTTTCTTGTGAGGAGCTTATTGTAGAGCCTATGACCATTGACAATGAATGAGCTTGCCTCATCATCTAATGTTTGTAGTTTGACTGAGCCAATGTCATATACTTCTGCAATCTCATAAGGACCAAGCCAATGAGTGGTGGAATTTTAGCTTGGAAATATTTAATTTTGAATCAAATAACAAAGACCAGTCTCCTTCTTTGAATTGCTTATTCTTGATGAACTTGTCATGCCAATGTACCCTCACAATAGCTGCTGTGTATCGAGGTGTTGTGTTCAACTGCTGTTTGTCTCATCTCATCCAATTGAGTTGTTGCATGATCCTTTCTTTTTGTGCCTCGGAAAGCTCTAGTCCTAATTCAACTGCTAATTTAAAAGTATGGATTTGAAATTAGCAGCTGAAGACTTGCTTACATATACCAGCTGATAAGGAGTGAACCAATACTATTTTTATAGGTGATTATGTACGCCCATAAAGCTTCTTGAAGCTCTTCACGACCAATCTTTTCTATGTATTTGGTCTATCTTGGTCATGATTGCTTCTAGAGTTTATTTAGTGGATCCTACTTGTCCATTTGCTTGTGGATGATATAGTAGACAGTCATGATCTTGCTTGCTATATCCTTGTTTGCCCTTGATGCATTTACAATCTCGTGGTACTCCATTCCGAAGACAAGTTTCTTGAAGAGGAAGTTGACATACAATTACTAATCTTACCAATGCTTTGAAAACTTCCATACTTTAGCGAAAAAACATAGTTAGTACATACTAAGATGTACTATTTCCATTTTGATGGTGGATTTATTGGACTAGTGAAATGAAGTCAAGAGCCCACATTGAGCCATTTGAAAAGTGGCTCAATGTGGACTTGTGGTTTAAGAGGCATCTTATTTGTTGGAAGTGGTTTTCCCATCGTTTGGCATTTATCACAACTTCGGATATATTTCTTGGAATCTTTAAAGATAAATGGCCAATAATATCCTAAATTGAATATTTTTTAACGTCCTCTTATTTGCAAAATGACCACCACAAGGTTCATCGTGGCAAGCTTTCAATATTTCTAATATTTCATCTTGTCTTACACATCTCTAATTATGAGGTCATATCCGGTATAAAGAGATCTCCATCAATCCATGTATATCTAACGCTGTTTTATTATCTTTTTCTTTTCTTTTGAAGGGAGAGATGGAGGCAACATTCCTGACGATAAATAATTAGCTATATCAGAATACCATGGAGTTATAACTAAAATAGGTGCTCATCCCGAGGAATTAATGCGAGGGCAGGGAATAATGAAATCTCACCCGAGGGGGTTTTAATCGGGGCGTGATAATACTTGATTTTCCTTTTCACAGAATCTATTCAAGGCGTGATGTTGCAATTCTGCATCAATAACAACCATCTTGTTATCGTACCATTAGTAATAAGGTTTGTTCATGAGATATTTTATGGCGGAATGATCCGTATGGATGAAGAATTCATAACCGGTGATGTAGTGACAGAATTTTGTTCGACATGGATTACTGCCAACATTTCCTTCTCTTTGACTGTATAATTCAATTCTGCCGGGGTTAAATTTTTACTTATAAAATTAAAATAGCATAAAGATCATAAGTTTTCCTTTTGACCCGATGATGCCCCTATTGCAGTATCTGTGCATCTGTTGAGATATGAAATGTAAAGGTGAATTGAGTCCCTCTTAAGATGGAAGTCTTGATTGATAGCAAGCTTTTCCTTTAGTTTCTGGAAGGCAGGTTGGCAATTAGTACTCCAATGGAAATGTATATCTTTCCCAAATAATTTGAATAAAGGCAAGCTATTTTACTAAAATTTTCAGTGAAGCGGAATCTTCGATGATAATAGCACATATCAAGAAAACTTCTAACATCTTTTGACTTATTGATTATTTGAATTTATTATGATTTGTTTCTTTGGATCCTGAGTTATTGTCCAGGATGATGAGATATGATGACCCCCTAATACCATCCCCTTGATTAACATCCTTAGAACATTTTTCATTACATAGAGACAAATTTGTTTCTCACATCCCGATTAAGACTTTCAAATTCCCAAGAAAGATCTTTCAAAGAATCCTGTAAGCTAACGCAATCATCCATATAGACCTCTACACATTCATGTACTAAGTCGACCAAAGTAAATTTCTTTGAAAAGTAGGTGGGGCATTACACAAACCAAAAGGTAATACGTTATAAGCATATGTACCCATGGGCATGTGAAGGTAGTTTGTCCTGATCCTAAGTTATATTTTGATTTGATTGTAGCCAGATCCATCTAAGAAGGAAAATAGTTTCTTCTGACTAGTGAATCAAGACTTGATCTATGAATGGTAATGGAAAGTAATATCTCGACGTTACTTTGTTCAATTCTATAATCTACACAAATTCTCCATTTTCCGTTTTCTTTGGTACAACAACTAATGAAGAAACCCATTATTTGTCAGTCGTTGTTAGGTCGAACTTTCTGCTTTTGTAACTCTTCTTTGACTACCTCTTTCAACATTGGATTCATTCTTAGTTGTGGAGTTTATGCGAGGTGGTCTTATGGTCTCATCACAATGGCAGATGTGATGAGTGCATGTATCTGGATGAATTCCATGCATGTCAGGTATATTCCCAAGCAAATGCTTTATGGTATTTTTTGAGTAGTGCAATCAATTGTTCTTACTAGGGTGGTTCAAAATTTGTGCCAATATTAAATGTTTTCGGACAAAATTTCAATTGTTTTACCTTAGGCATTTGTCATGGAAATAATTTGGAAAAATATCGTCTCTGCCCCTAAAATTAGCGATTTATTGCAATTTTTCTTACTGGTCTTTTGTCCTAAGACTTCATCACCACGCTTAGTGTGTCTCTTAATTCTTCGAGAATGCTCTACGGTTCAACAATGAAATAGTCTAATAGATCTTCATTTTCCTCTCTAAAATAAAAGGCTTGATTAATACTTATCTGGGTTGTGTTACTTCTCACATTGTTGATATGTTTCATCAAGCCAAGGCAATTGGTCTAGTATAGAAGGTTTTTGTTCCGGAGGATAGAGTGTGATTTGGTTCCTTTCATTCCCATGTGAGATAAACATATTCCCCGTTCTACAAGCAATGAAAGCATCGTGGCCAGCCAAGGTCTTCTAAGAATTAATGGATGGCCTCCTGATTAGATTTTGGTTGAGAGACAAAATCTACTTTGGGTATTCCCAAGAATCTAAAGAAACTTTGATGTCTTCTAGTATACCCTCGAGAACTACTTTGGATCTATCAGCTAATTCCAAGAAGCGTGGTGGTTGGTCTGAGTTTGCAAGTTCAAATGTCTCATGGTTTCTAATGTCAAATAACATTTCTATATGGCTGCTCCTAAGTCAATTAAGGTTTTTAGAAATTGAAAAATTGTTGATTGTTATTGTCACCATTGGAATTCTTGGATCAACATACTTTTCAATGTAAATGTTATTTGACATTAGGCCAGCTAAGTTTTCAATTACATGAATCGTTGGTGGATCTCTTCTTATTTTGTTTATTTTCTTTTGAATAATATTCCCTTGATTACTCTTATAGATTAGGGGATATGATATCTTTGATAGCTTGCAAAAGGAATTTTCACCTACGGACATTTCTTAACTCATCTAATACATCAAATTGAGGAAGAGATATTGGTATTTTCACTTTGACCAACCTTTCTGGGAAACGGGGTGTTTGGATATTTGATGATTCTCCCCTTTGTATCTGATTATCTAGTGGCAATTTATCTGTGCTAGGATTCTCCTATTATCACAGAGAAACCAATTGAAATCAGGAGAATCCTTTGGTAAAACATTTCCAGACCTCAAGTGGATATATTGAAGAGGGAGGGATGGAATATGATATAGTCCTTCTTCCAAAAAACGTTATACATGGGTTTTCCACTTTGTTATTAGGATTGGAGATGGGTTGAGATGGTAATTGAGTGGGTTTGGGTGGAAGTTGGTTGGATGGTAGTTGGAGTTGTTGTAGTTGGGTTAGTTGAGGTCTTGGTATTGTGGCTGAAGTATGAATTACATGCGATGTTGATTACTGGCAGGATTGTTGATAAGGGGAAAGGCGATATGAACAGCTGATATTAGCTGATGATAAAATTTTGATGATATGATTGTTGGTAGAGAGTACAGCATTATGGGCATTGGTAAAATTCTTGGTATGGGTGATTTCCTTGAGCATACCCTCGCCAACTTTGAGGAGATTGGTTTTGGTTCTGCTGAGGAGGCCAAGCTTGCAAAGGCATGGGTGTATTCCATGAATTTGAATGGGAGTTTGAAAATTCCGAGGAAATTGGTAGCGAGGAGCAAAGTTTTGAGACATACCTGTGAAACGTGGCTGCTAAGGCTTCCTAGGTGCTAGGTAGTAAGTAGATTCCATTCCTTGTCCTTCTTCAATGTAGGTAGCTTGCAGTTCTTTTTAATCTTGGACAATCATCATTGGCATGATTATCTGTACATAATCACAAACTTGAACTTTGTTTAAAGGGAATTCTCCCCGTCCATGTTTCTTCATGCATGAAGGACACCAAATGGCAAATATTTCTCTTGTTCTTCTTGTTTCTGTTTCCTTTCAACATATCAAGTTGTAGACAAATGTGCTCTCATGATGTCGGTTTTAAAGCTCTCAAACAGATTCTCTGATTCTGTTTTAGTAACACCATTTGAAATTGACTTTGTTGATCTTATCACATTGTCTCTTTGTCCTATTTCCCTTTTTGCTTTTCCTCTTGAATATTTCTTACATAATTGAACAATTTTTGGGAAAGGTTGGTGAGAAATATCCCCTTCCCCAATTAGAGTTGGAAACCTCCAAATTATCATCAGAAATTCAGCTTTTAAAGATAGTCTGAATGACATCTAGGAAGATCGTTACTTAGATTTATGTACGTATTGTAAAGGGGTACTACTAGATATTCCTCTAAACTTTCTTCTTCACTTTGTGTCATATTAAAGATATCTTCTTTAGAGTATTTTGACTTACAATAAGGCTGATATTAGTAAGAAATTTCTTTTTCATATCTTCCCAATAGACTATTTTTGCTTCTCCCAAGCCCATAAATGTTTCAATACATATCTAACACTAAGGATTCACGGTAAATAAAGTTTTTGAGCATCCCTTGTATATCCATATGTTCTACAAACTATGTCAAATTCAAACATAAAAGGTAGGGGTCCCTCGTTAGTTAAAATAGAAATTTGGAAAAACAGGATGGAGGAATATTTTTCATTTTATATCATCTCCTAGAAGAGTTGGTGTGTCAACTATAGGAATTGCAAATGTAGTATGTTCTTCCCTCTTCTTCTTAGTTCTCTTACCTAGATGTGATTATCTGTCTTCTAAGCTCTTTCCTTTCTTCATTTTACTTTTTCCTTGCTAGTTCTCTTTCCATTCTCTCTTGTTCTTGTCTATCCCGACCCCGACATTTCAAAGAAGTTTACGTTGTAAAATCGATATCTCGTTGGAAAAAGGGTTGTTTTATTCTTTCAGAGCAGGTTTGTTTTCCTTTTTGCTTCCTGGAGGATATTTACATTTTGTGTTGTTTCTTCTTTGCTTCATAAACCAATAAAACTTGTCTTTCTACTAGAGGAGTTAACCTTTGCCCTGACGTTGTTTCTCTTCTAATTCTACCAAAGTAATCAACTAGGTTGGGTGTGGTAGATTCAGTTATAGATGTGCTTGCTCCTATAGATGTTGTATTAATTTTGGGGGGGTTTTTCAAAAAATCTGCCTTTATCATCCCAAAGTTTAGACATAAAGAAACATAATTCAAAATCTATACTATGTTTTTCTTTTATGAATATATGTTTTTTATTTTTTATTTTTTATGAGTATATATATTTTTTTTTTTTTTTTTATATCCTAAATGGCCACACTCCCAAATGGCCTTCAAAATATTGAGCTCTAGATCACCAAGTAAATTAGATTGTATTTGATTGTCAATCTGGTGTTTGGAAGACTTAGAGGCATGTCCAAAGTATATGAATTTTTTGAGATAGTTTTATCTTTATGGAGATAAACCAAAGATGTTCTAAGTGTAAGAGACACTAAGCTTCTATTGAGAAGTCATCTTCATAGATCTCACAACGGTAATCAACATTTGTTTTTTCTAAATGGTAAAAGCAGTAAGCATAAAACCTATTCCTAGAAATTTTGAATGTGAAAGAGGAAACTAAGATTCTATTTAGAAGTCATCTTCATAGATATCATAACAATAATCAACACTTGTTTTCTAAAGAATGAAAACAACAAGCATTCAAGGGACAGTTTAAGATATTATATAAAATGTTGGAAGAACAAAACTCTTATTCAAGAGATGCATTCATTGTCTTCTTTCGTTCATTCATTAACATCAAATCAAATCAAATCTGGCTTATAAAATAGCTCAAAGTATTGAACTATCTTAATGCTTGAAGTCTATCTGCTCATTGAGTTCTCATTCAGAATCCATTCCTGTGATGGGTAAGTCTTGAAAACATTAAGCATGTGACTGAACTATGAAATTCATTTATCTACAGCAATATAAAATTCTTCTACAACAAACAAGATCTAAAACTTGTATACTTGAAAATAACACAAAAAGGAAAAGAGTGTACTAGTTGGCAATAGGGGCCCTCCAACAGCTACAGTACACTTGATTAACAAGCCCTACGAAAGAACTCCAATAGCATTCAGATCACCATGAGAATTCAAATGAACAAAAACACAGATCCGATCTTCAAGAGTGCAAAATCTCAATTTTTCTTCATTCATCCAAAGGTGTCCTACTAGCTTAAATTTAAGAGTATTTATACAAGAGTTTAAAACCATAAATGCTAAAATGTCTCCTAAATATCATAAGTAGATCAAAAATATCCTAGGAGGTCGAATGCCTCCTCTAGATCCTCAAAACATGGTCAAAATCCCAATCAAAAGCATCCCTAGATTGAGAAAATGCTGCTAAAGCGGGCAATTTCTCTTTGAGCTGGCAGCCTGTTTGACCAGTGATTAACCGGAGGCATCTAGCAGTCTCAATTCCGAATCGTGCTGTCACCATCCTTGTACATGAACTGACCAAGTGTTGGATTTCCTTGAGTGTCCTGCAAGTATACAAGCAATGAGGAGATTTTACGGGTTTTTGTCAAATCCACATGTTACACTAAATTTCAATTTTAATGCAAAATTTAGAAAGAGATTCAGTGCAGAGTTAAGGATGACAAATATACCTTGGATAGACTATTTTATGAGAAATGTGGAATAAAATATGAGAGAAATGGCAAATATACCTTGGATAGGCTATTTTATGAGAAATGTGGAATAAAATGAAGGAAAAATGGGCATATAAAGAGGCAAAAGTATGGTTTGTGGAAGCACAAAAATGGACTCAACAATGAGTTTGGTGGCAAGCTCAATGACGACTTGAGAATCCCCTTCAATGATTAGAAGGCTTATATTTAGGCTAGTGGCTAATTGGATCCCCTTGATGAAGTCCCATATCTCTGTATAATTATTAGTGTTGTGTCCTAGGTTCCCTGCTAAGATGTGCATGATCTTCCCAATATTGTTTTGAAGGACAACTCCAAACCCTGAGGGTCCAGGATTGCCTTTCGAGGCGCCATAAAAAATTAGTTTAACAAAGCCTTTAGGGGGGAACTGCCAATAAGTGAGGCTGAGTGTTAGGGAAGTGGGGCAGAGAGGAGTGATGGGTGATGTGCAGGGTAAGTTAAGGTTCCATTTTGAGAGGATTAGATATTCTTGGGGATTGTCAGTGAAGTCTTTTGATTTCCAGTGCTGAGCCCTTATGGTTTCCTGCACATTTCCAAAAATATGAAACTAGATGTGAGAAGGGGGGGAAGATTTGGAATGTAAGATGCACCTGTTTCACTCTTTTTAGATTTTTCATATAATGAAGCCTGGTAGTAACTACCATATCTTCTTCAGGAATGGATTAGTGTAGGCCACAACTCCCTAGTTCTCAATGGTTTGTATGATACTATCTCTTGCTCTATTGGTTTTTCTCATGATTTAAGAAGCTTGATCCCATATCTCCCCACTGATGGAGCATTGATTGAGTAAATGCTCCATTGATTCTTCCTTTTGTTGACAAATATGACAAATAGAGGGTCCAATGAATCCACTCTTCCGTATATTTTCCCAGGTGAGGATTTGAGTTTTTACCATGAGCCATAGAAAAGTAGAGACCTTTTGCCACAATTTTGATTTCCCTATAGTATGCCAGATATTTTCTTTGGGTAGAGTATGGAAGTTCTCCTTAAGGATGTAGGATTCTTTAATTTTGAATGTGCCCATGGGGGGGTGTCCCCATATGAGTATGTTTGATCCATTTCTGATGTTATTTTCCTTTGTGCAACAATGTTGAGCCAGGGTTGTATGTTGCAGTCTTAAAAAAATGTGAAGGTTGTGGGGGAGTGTTTTCCATGTTCTCCATGGGGGATGATGAGTGACATTGAGCCAAAGATATGCGACTTTGAGATTATTTATCTATGGCATATGATATCCATGGAGTGCAAAGGAGGTACCTGTTTCCAAGAATCTATCCAAAACATAACATTTTGACCATCCCAAATTTCCTCAAAGCGTATTCTTGTATGAGAGGCCAATTGCACCAGGCTGCATTCCATATATTAGAAGCTTGGATCTGATTTTTGAATCTGATGAGTTGTGCTTCATTGGTGTTTGGGGCGTATTTTTTCTTCTAGAGTTTAGCCCAAAGTTATGTTGGGTACTTGAGCCAACACCACCAGATTTTAGCACCCATGATGTTGTTTAACTTACCTGGGTCCTTGGGTCCCTGGGTTTGAGTCCTCCAATGGATTTTGGCTTACAAACTTTCTCCCAGTTGACCATCAACCATTTCTTTCCAGGATCGTGCCTATGCCAGAGGAAGTTTCTTTGTAGGTTTCAGATGGTTTTAATGATCGACTACGGAGAAACCAGAACTGAGAAGAGGTAGGCTGGGATAACTTGAAGAGACGATTTTATGAGGACCAGTCTTGCTACAATGTTAATGGATATAAAAGTCCAATTGTTCTGGAGATTTGAGAGGGAATAAAGTAGAGCATCCCAAGAGATGTTTTGAGTGACCTCCTTGGAGAGGGGGATGCCAAGGTAGTTGGACGGAAGGAAGCTTCTTGGTACACATAGGAGTCGAGAGATGTGACTATGGATAGTAGGTGGAGTGTTGAAGAAGAAAATTTGGGACTTACTCAAATTGAAGGTGGTGCGAGAGGCTTCACAAAAGTCATTGAGGATGGTATTGAGCTTATTATCTTTTTGTGTAGTGGGAGAGTTCATTAACATGGTGTCATCCACAAACTGGCTGTGAGAGGTAGCGTGCTACAAGCCGTGTAGAGGTATCCCTTGGAGATATTTGTTCTCTATAGAAGCTTTGATATATTGTCCCAACCCTTTTGCCATCATGACAAATAGAAATGGGGGACATAGGGTCCCCTTGAAGAATGCCCCGGGAGGGAGAGAAAGGTTGGGAGGGTACTCCATTGACCAATATAGAAAAGAAGGCATAGGAAGTAAGGTTTGAAATCCAATGGATCCAATTTTGGCTGAAGTCAAATGCAACAAGAAGGGATTGCATATAATTCCAACTAAGACAATCAAAAGCTTTGGAAACATAGAGCTTGATGAGCATACCTGGAGTGCAGGTAGTTTTGAGCGAGTGTATTACTTCATGGACCAACATGACACTATCCAAGATTTGACGCCCCTCTACATATCCATACTTCTCTTTGGAGATGATGAAGGGTAGGATGGGTTTGAGTCGGAGGGCTATGAATTTAGTAATTATTTTGTAGATGACATTGCATAATGCAATGGGCCATAATTGCTTCAGATGAGTGACTCATTCTTCCTTTGGGATGAGAGTGAGGAAGGTGGAATTGAGAGACAAGAGGACTTGCCCCGAGGTTCTGGATTCCTCCACAACTTGCCATGACTTTTCTCTTATCATTGGCCAACAGAAGAGGAGGAATTTGGTTGTGAAGTCATCTGGTTCTAGTGCCTTACCATGGGGCATGTCCTTGTTAGATTGATCCACCTCCTCTTATGTGATTGGTCTAATTAGGGCCTGGTTTTGTTTCGACGTGATGAGGGCTGGTATATGCTGAGTTACTATTGAAATGGATGGGGTTCTATCAATAGGTGGTTATGATAAGACTTCTTTATAGTATCGTACTATCTCAACTTCTATTCCTTCATGATCTAAGATTGAGTTTCCATGTCCTTCTTCAAGTGTTGTGATGCGGTTGATGTGGCGTCTGTACATAATGGAGCGATGGAAATATTTTGTATTCCTTTCCCCTTCTTTGAGCCAGTGCACTCTGGATTTCTATTTCCAAAGTATTTCCTCCTACTTTTACCTTTCCTCAAGTTGTTTCCTTAGTGTCTCTTCCTCTGGACTTCTCTCATCTGAGTGGCCCTGCAAGATGTTTTTTTACTAGATTTCTTCTAGGCGTTCCTCTAGGGATATTTTGTCTTGGAAGATGTTTCCAAATACATTTTTATTCCAGTCCTTAAGATGCAGTTTGAAATTTTTCAACCTTTGTTGGAATCTATACATTTGTGAACCATGAGAGATATCTACATTCACCCACCAAGATTTGGATAGCTCTGAGAAGTCAGGATGAGTCAGCCAAAAGTTTTCAAATCGAAAGGGTTTGTATTTGGGGGTAGCGATTATGTCAATCCATAGTTGAAAAAACCAGTGATATGAGCCTGATTTTGGGAGGATATTCGCCTCTATGGAGGGCCCCTCCATAATTAGGGTTTCGGAGACGAGAAAGCAATCAATTCTGCAAGTAACTTTCTAGGTGCCAAATCGCTTGTTGGACTAGGTGAAGGTGCCATTCCTTGTTTCTATATCAATTAGATGGAGATGATCAATTAGGTTTCAAAGCTTACCACTATCCTAATCCAGCCGGTGGGTACCTCCTCTTTTTTCTTCTAGTGTGAGGATGATGTTGAGGTCTCCTCCAATGATCCAACATTGTTGTCCTATTAGTCCAATGAGAGAAGAGAGGCTTCGAAGAAAAAGGTCTTTTTCTGGGTGATTTTGGGGTCCATAAGCATTGGTAATGATTCCCTCCTTGCTAGATCCAATTACACAATATTATGTTGAGATTATGTCTTGTGTGGATAATGGTTGATCCATTATTACCATGTCAGGGTTCTAGATAATTGCTAATCTGCCTGCTGCACCTTTGGAGTCATTGAAGATGAATTGGTTGTTCCACCAACAACTTCTAAAGACTTCTTATGCTACTTCTCCTGCACATTTTGTTTCTTGTACTAGAAGAATGTCTCGATTCTTTGTCGTTATACTATTTCAAAGAGTCCTCTGCTTGGATCTTCCATTTAGGCCTCTTACATTCCATGTGTTGATCTTCATGATGAGGAGTTTAGTGGGGGTGAGAAGAATCCCTCGGTCAGACGCATAATCTTTCCTGAGTTAATCATGAAGTGTCCTACCTCTTTAATCAGTTGTTTTGTCGATTTGCATCCCCTTCTCTTACTTTCTTTTCATGTACGTTTGGGATATGGGCCTTGATATGAGCTTATTCATAGTCTGGAGGTTGCGCTTGCTATGGAATCTATAAAATTTTTATGGAATTTCCTTAACTGCTCGACTGAGATAGATTGTAATTCCTTCTTGTTGAAAGCATCCTCCATTTTTTCCAAATCAAGTCGACGAGGTCATGCTCATCCATGTACATAACTAAATCCCCCTCGACCCCTAGGTTCCTACCTGCTTCCTCCTGATCAAGGGGGTAGGGGGTGGTGATTTTCTCTAACACTGGTTTAGAAGATTGGTTGGATTTTCCTTTGTTGATTCTTTGATGGCCTTGATTGTGGGAATTTTCCACCTCTTCTACATCTGGCATGTGATTTAGAACATAAAATGAGTTGCTGGTGGGGATATTCTTGTCAAACCCCTGACTGGGCTTCTTTGATGCTTGTTTCCTGCGATGTGTGACTTGCGTGAATCCATCCTTCGATTTTTTGTCCTGTGGTGGTCACGCTAGGGCATTGAGGGGGAAGTATCGGAAGAGATGTCCATGCTCATGGAATTTTCGACAAAGGAAATGTATGTGTTCATAATCTATGGTCTGGGTCTAGTATTCATCTTGATATTCCAAGGTGACTGATCCTGACAGGGTCTTGGAGATGTTCACGTAGACACAAATTCTGGCATATGAGGTGTATCTCCTTTGTTTTGTTGCCTCTGAGGATTTAACATATCTATCACGGCTGTTCCCTATTCCCATTAATATTTATTCAAGCCAAAACTCCTCGGGAAGGTAGTAGAGGCAGATCCAGACTGGTGCAAAGGAGAAATCCTCTTTTTTTAGGTTGAATCGATCCGTCCAAAATCAGAGATAGAGCCCTATAAAATTGTAAAAGTATGGGCCATTTTCAAATACTCGATCTTTTTTCTCTAGATTGTAGAATATGATTGTGAAGAAGAATTTTGAGCTGAGCTTGAGATCGTATTCTCCCTTTGGGTTCCACTAGGTTTTAATTCAACGCACTAGATTTATTTCCGAGGGCCATAACCCCAATTTTTTTTCGATTAGGGCATGTTATTTCATGAACTCCGTGTGTTTGCCAACTCTTGTGAAGTTTATCACATATCTTGGTGCATTTGTTGCTTGAGGGATGCATTTCCCTAGCTTCCATGTGCGAGTTGCCTTTGGATGAAATGATTCTGCTTCCATTTCCATGTCCGTCCCCGTGTTTATCCTACTGCAATATTTTCCCATAGAGATGGGGCGACGATTTAATTGGCGGCCTGCAAAACTTGGATCCTAACTTCTCATTCGCCGTTGCATTCCGATATGAGGGGTTTTTCACCCCCCCCTCTGTGTCCATTCTTCTCACTCAGTTTCGCAGAGGACTCTATGACCTGCACCTGGGCTCAAAGAGAAACGTCGGGAAGTTGCAGGGTTAGTTGCGCGTGATCATACTAACCCTAGATCTCGTATTCTATTGAGGATTATTTTTAATTTTAATACAGTATTTGCAATATAATTTTATATAGGTTTTATTATATTGTTTTGTCAAGTTCTAGTTCTGTATTATAATGTGGTAGGGCACATGCAATATACACCATAGATCTGAAAGGAGTGGATGATCGAAGGCATTCATGTTTCAACTTAAACGATCTTTAATAGAGTTACTCATGTGTGAGGTGACGTCACCAAGCAATACTGCCAGAGCAACGTGTCAGGACGATAGATCACCTAACGACTTTAAAAACCGCTCTCAATACCATTTTATCATTTCACACGTTGCATTTAGTGAAACTAGTCACCACTTTCGAAAAAAATCACTGGTTTTCAGGTAAGTAATCATGTTTCCATTTAAATGTTTGTAATTGGTCTCGATTTTATCTTAATTAATCATGTTTATAAATAGTTTAATAAAACAAAAGGCCAAAAAACCCTTTTTCATTTGTTTTCTTATCCATATTTGACTGTTACTGTTACGAGAACGTGGAATCTTTGTCAGAGAACAATTTTATCACTAATTTCATTGGTAAACCTACAATTCGTGACAGTCAAATATTCCAGGGAAGATCACAAATACCTTTGTTATTTCTTGATTAGGAAAATGTCAAAGCTTATAAAAGCAAATCAACCCAAAACCTTATCGAATGCATAAGTTTGTTTAGATGATAGAGATGACCAGATCTTTGATCCTAAGGTCTCATTTGATTTATTTGAACTACATAAACTGGCCCAGACTAGGTATACAAAGTTGAATGATTTTTTCAATGCTTGGGGTTTGAACCTGACCCGATTTTTTGACCCGCAAGTGTAAAATTTCCTTGAATTTGTGCATTTGTGTGAACATAGATACAATGCTTCTACCAGAATCTTTGAAACTAAGAATGGAACATTATTGTTCAATATTAAGCCTGAATCTATTTCACAGATGCTTAACATTTCTTAATTCAACGATGGTCAAGTTATTAACGAAGAAACCCTAGTAGTCAATTTCAAACAATTAGATGTAAATGAACGTCATTCTTTTATCCAATCTTTGATGAAAGATAAAACATGTATCTTCCATGAGCATGAGACCTACCAAACCAGTGTATTTGTCCCAAATGTACAGAAAATCATATGTATGATATTCTCAATTTTAGGGTAGGACTCTGATGAGATTATTGATATGATTATTCTAGGATTTATCAGAGCAATTTTCCCTCCTACTACCCAATTAATGGTCAAATTCTACATTGCACAATTCATATCAAAATCATTGATAAGAAACTTAAGAATTTTCCTCTAAATAAAGCTTTTCGTTTCGAATCATATTTAGTTCACTTACTTATGTTTCAGAGACTGGAAATTTTTCAGAGTTTGTACTTGGAAATTGAAAATGAGGTTGGGGAGCTTGCTTCAATTATTAACTGGACTCCTATGGTAAGAAGTAAGCCTAAAAATGAGGGTTTCTCTCTTTATGTAAACTCCTTCATGTCTATAGTTTATAATCTTATGCATGAACAAAGTCCTCCCAGGATTTTCCCAGAGATTAAAATCTTGTTACATGAATTTGCAGAGACCCAATTAGGAGATTGGCTTCTTTTCAAAGATTATACAGAAATAAGGATGTATGGTGCAAAGCTCGAACCTTTTAAGTTGCCAAGTTTCTTAACCGTGAACATTTTTTCTTTAGAATTCATAAGGCAAAGTTTTAATGTGGATGAAGTTCATTTTATTCCCAAAAGAAAAAAGACTAACTTTAAAACAAAAAGGGAGATTGGACCTTTCATTGTGCATACCAGGTCAAATTTACATGTGGTTGAAATAATGCTACAAGAATTGGGTTTTGAGCAAGGAATAACTTGGCGATATGACCCTTTAGGATTTATAAGAAACACAAGATTTGAGCTTCAGATCACAACATATGAACATCAAAGCAAACCAGATCTTGAGTAGATTAAGAATTTGAATTCTTGGGATGAAGTACATAGTTTTCTTCAGGGTCAGAAACAAAAAGAAATTTAGTCAACTCATGGAGAAAATATTGAGACACCTTAGCAACAGGAGAAAACATGAAAAAATTCTGAATCAACAATTCCAAGATGATTTGGGACCAGAGAAGGAGAAATCAAATAAGAAGCTAAAAGTTCATGTTGTCATAGATGATGTTTTAGAGCAAGAATAACAAACTGAAGCAGGGACAATGATAAAGACTCAGAAGCTACCTATTCAATTGATACTCTTCCATCAATATTCATGAGTCCACCAAAAGAAGGGTCAACATATATCAAGCCACAAATCAAAGAACTTTGGAACTAAAAATTGAACCAGGATGCTTCAGATACAAGACTGTTACCATGAATAGATTTTGAAAAAAGAAGGTTGAATTTGGCAATTTTAGAATGAGTTGGTACAAGCATTCAAGGACAAAAAAATTATAAGGAAACTATTTTCTATTTAAATCTTGATGATATTCCTTTACCAAATAAAATGGGCTTACATAATCAGACATGTGATATGGTCACTAGAGATATTATGAAGACTACTCTTAGCTTGCAAAGATTGCATAAATTGAATAGTCAACTTAAGCAACAATTGAAGCAGGAACAAAAAAGCTCAAGAGTGAAGCAGATGAGAGTAGAAGATTTATAGAAAAAATTAGTTAAAATGAGGGATGATGCTAAAAATGAAGAACCTATTCAAAAGATGGTAAGTGCCAAGGATAATGAAATTGCTCTCTTGAAAAGAAATTAAAGATGTCTAATGTGGATAGTGTGCAAACTCCAGAGCTTTTAACTATCCAAAAGGAGAAAGATAAGTTGATTCAAGTTATAGAAAAACTAAATGAAAAAAATAGCTCCATACAGTAGCAAATTAAAGTGTTAAAACATGGCATTCCCTCATCATCTTCAAGTACCACATTAGCAGACAGATTAGAAGATCTAGTTAAGACACTAACTGATTTGAATGCTAAATAAATTGAACTAGAAGAATCAAGAAGAATAGTTTCAACCTATGAAACTGAAATTAGGCTTTTGAAATATCATATTGGAGAGAAGGAAAAGAAATTGAAGAAGGTATAAGGGGAAAAAACAAAGTTGCAAGAAGAATTTCATATATTGAAAGGTAAACTTTCTGGTAAATCTCATTTGATAGGGGCAAGACACTTAATTTGGGATAAAATTACAGAGCAAATAAATAAAATGTGGAAAAGCTTTATAATTATGGAAGAAGAGGCTTCTTGGGTCAGAAAAGGTTAAAAGGAGGTTGAAACTGTAGAACAAGAATTAGGGAATAAGACTTAGAGTGTTAACAATATTATCAAAGTGCTTAACTCCAAGACAAAAGAAGAGTTAAACACAATTGGGGTTAAAGACATAATTAGTACAATCATGGAAGTTGAAAAGGTCCTTAGTAAAACAAACCTAATTCAACAAGTTCAAAGCAAACTTGTTCACCTCCAAAGAAATGTACAATGGTATAAAGTTGACTATAAAAATATGGTAGACATGGGATTACTTGCGTACTATGGTAAAAGGGGTAATTTTCTTCCTTTACATAATATCAACAAGTATTGATTTCAGCGAGGGAAAATTGAAATAAGTTTAAAGGAGCCACAATGATGTTAAAAGGACAAACTATTGTTGAGATTTTAGACGATGAATTCTTTTTATTAATTCATTTAAGGAATTTGTTTGAAACTTTCCGAACATTTGAAGCATGTACCGAGCTGGAGAAAGCATATAGAAGGACGATATCGTGCAAATACCCTTCAAATAAGGAATGGGATCATCTTACACATCTACAACTTTATTGATCAGGTTAACAACTTTGAGCAAAATCACAGATTCCATATATATTCATAGGATTTTTGTATTTCATTTGTTTATTTTTGTAATTTTGACCTAAGACTAGAGAAGTTGTAACCAATTTGGTTACATATTTTCTATCTATAAAAGAACAGTTAAAGAATCGAAGAGGGGACTTCTAGGCCAACAATGTAATTGTGACATTCGAATACGAAAGAGTATTTTCTATAGAACATGAGAAATTCTAAGTTTTTCGTTTATCAAGTCTTGTTTCCTTGTGTAATTTGTTTCATATGTTATCACCTATACTATGATTTCCTATGAAATCATTTATTTTGGAAGATCTGTAATTCAATACAACATCTTCTACAGAGACATAAAATCTATGGTCATGGTACAATATTTCCTTTAGTTTACTGTGAGTGAACTAAGACCTATACTATGATTTTATTTAGCTGATCTTTATATGTATTTAATCCACATGTGAATGATTTTTATGTTTTTATTCCATTAAAGTAAGAATTTGGATTTATCTAGGTTGAATACCCAATTTCTTGCTTTTATTTTGTCTTCTCAAAATTCTACCATTCGTATATGATATTTTAAAATTGATTTGATAAACAAATTCATGCTTCTCTTTTTATGTTCATAAGTGTTAAATTGTTTGAAGGAATTGTGGTAAAAAAGTATCCATTTATCAAAGATATTTATTTGTTAGATGCTCTAGCATTGTTTGTTGAGCCACAATCAATCTTCAGGAACAACATGAGGCAAGAAAAGATCTGAAAAATAAAAATTCATCATGGTGAAAACCTATACTTGAACCATGATGTAGAGCACTCGTGAAAACTAGTGATGGCTCCAATTCCTCGATGAAAATAAAATAAAAAAACAATGAAAAATAATTGACCTTTTTCTTTTTTGTAGGTATACAAATCACCCAGGCATAATCCTAAATCAACTTAGGAAAAATAGCATTCAACTCAAGATCAAAGGATCTCCACATGAAATAAAAAATTTAGTCAAGACTATGTATTCAATTTTACCCCATGGTTCCATATTTGCATACATCAAGTTTCAAAGCTTATCAAATTTGGAAGGGCTAAGTGTTCCTCTTTATATTGCATCAACCACCATCAAACAAACTATTGGATGAAAAATGAAAACAACAATCCACATTAACTAACATATTACATCATATACAACAATTATGAACATAACAACAAGAGAAAATAACATATTTCCAGTTAAGATTTCTCTACATATCTCTAAGTCGACTATCAAAAGGGGCGTTTGCATTCAAGAGAAACTTACTTCCATAAATCAAAATGTGCATAAAGTCATTATTTTCAAAGCAATATCAATAAGGCCACAATAAGTAGAGATATTAGATATCAAACTTACATAGATTTCAAGCTTACACTGTTCATCCACAATTAATCATCGTAAGTTTCCAAGTGCATACCTATCAATACATTTCAATACTACAAAGTAGACAAGGAAACAAAGCATGTTGACAACAAAAAAATCAGACTTCAAAACTTTTTAAAGGAGAACATTCCCGCCTAAGTTTTATGAACAAATTTAAGAATCTCACTCACAAGCACTTGATTATAGCAAAACAAAAGAATGCTACAATTGTTTTTGTACAATAGGAATTGTAGGGGGTGGCTAAAAATGAAAAGGTTTTTGTTGCTCATGAGGAAGCCTAGTTACAGATCCATAATATCCATTCCAGTTCATTAGCATTACAAGACCTATTGCATTCACACCTAGAGGAAGAGGTGATGAACCCCATGATCTTAAGTCCCTTGTAGATTGGTGCAATGGATTGCCACCGATAAATAGTGATGTGGGTCCATCATAATGTGCAACATGAGAACCAAGAACTAGTAAGGAAAGGTCAACTATCGTGCTAGTGGAAAACCCACCATTACCACTCTTGTTGTTGCTACTACTGCTCGAATCCCTCGTCTCCTCCATCATGGTGTGTTGAATATGGAGGTCCTAAAAATTATTGAATATGGAGCAAAGATACCAATCCCTCAAAACAATCTTGACCAACGATCAAATTCAGGAAATCATAGATGATTTGGTAAAATTTTTGGTAGTCACTTAGAATTCTCTAGATGCCAACAACCTCTCACCTGGAATACCTCTATGTTCAACTTGTACGTGGAATCCATATGCGCGCTAGAGAGAAGAATTATCCAACATAAACTACTCTATTGAAACATTACGATTTCACTTTGATATTGCTAATAAGAATGCCAACAATCCCATGTTCTGTATTTTCCAACAATTGTCTCAACCGATGTGTTAAGATGGATTAGGTTTAGGGTTTTCTAGACACTCATTATTTATTCTCATATATGGGGGATGCAGACTTGATACCCAGTGAGACCCTAAGGCTAGTGTAATCGATGCGAAATTGCTTGGAGTCGAATGCATACATCATGGAAAGAGTGTTTAAATACTTCAAGGGCCATAGAAATGGACATGCATTAGAGACCAACATTATGTAGAATATTGGCTCAGAAGAGCGCAAGGGAATCATGCTAATAATGAAATGAGATCAACACCATCGTGGGAATAAACCATCAATTATAGTGACAATTCTCTCTTGCTAATGGTCTTGGGAGGGGAAGATCTAGTTGTATCAGAGAACCACTCTAAGAGAAATTTTAAACTGTGAATGCTAAAGATGGAGAGGGGTCCGCCTAGCTCAATGTGCCACTCCTCTCATGTTTCCAACATTCTTCTCCTTGACTACCGTGAGGCTCCTATTGACATTCCCTACCTCTAGAGGAGTTATGGCCATCAATCATTATTTTTGGTAAGGTGTTCAAAAATAGGAATGAGAATAAGAACAAGAACAAGGGAGAAGGGAAGCAACTCCAGAGACATCATGGAGTTATCAAGAAAACCTATGCTCTTATACCATTGACATGCATAGAATATAATAACTCCATGGATTAAAATTTTGTATTAAAAAAAGCCAAATAGATATACAAACAGCTGATCTTTGGTTTCACCTTCCCACATGTCAGATGGTTGTTCCTATTCATGTAGACGACTCTTCATTTCTTCTAGATTAATTATTCACAATACCATAATCCCAAGTATTAGGTATCTGATAGTTACATGTATGCGATGAAGGTCGTCGCTTCGTTAGTGTTTCACACTATGGTTTTCCATCACAATGGAAATTTCACCACAATAGACGAATTAACACACTACAAACCACACCCAACTGCAAACCTGGACAACATCCTTCCCCTTGTTGGGGCACATCATGAATTTTCGTCCTTCATGGAAATGGGTCTGGGGATCTTCAAATAATTTTCACTCCTTGGCACTTATCGGGGAAAATCACCCTCAATTTCACCCCCATATTTTTATCAAGTGTGGATCATCACATCTGTTACAATAGAACCATATTCCCCCTCAACTATCCCTGATATGCCATCCACGAGCGACCAACTAGCTCCCTCGCAGGCCATTCCCCACCCCCTTTCTCAAATTCCACCTTTTTACGCACCATTGAGCGTTAAGACCTATTAGGATACAACCACACTAACACTTTCCAACATGGTGTTGGAAATACCTGTATGGTATCTCGACCCTCCATCTATGGTAGCAGTACCTACACTCCCACCCCACATAACTGCACAACCAATGTAGACCCATGTCAACCCAATGTCGACACAACTTGGTCACATAAATGGGGGAAAGAGTACAAACACCAGGGGAAAGAAGAAGGAGGAGGAGGAAAATACTTAGACCACACCTTGAGTACCCCTTCCTTGTGCACTTTTCAATGCTTTAGGTAATCCTACAAACTTGTGCCCCACACTTCATGAATTAAGGAACCTTATCCACCTAGCAAGGGAAACACCACTGCAACCCACCCCCACCATCATAGGTACTTCTACAAAACATACAAAGGAATCACTCATAATGCACAATAATACATCACATACCAATCGCCCTTGTGCCATCTATTCAACATATAGACACTACACTCACCATTGTCTTGATCTAACACACTTTTGGGACACACTAGCTATAGTCCAATATACGACTCTTCCAACACTTGACCAACCGACATTAGTCACCAAATTAGGTTCTTCCACTATTTATTACATATCCACCACCATGAACTCACATAATAGTTTCCCATGTTCATTATGTTGGTAGTTGGGTCACTTCACCTTCCTTATCCCATTGATCGTTGAATACCGAACCCATCGTATAACTTCCATTCAATGTCATCAAGAATATATCCTTGCAACAAGATCCTCTAGAATTGTAGCCACTCTACAAGGCTCCCATAACTATCCTCCACATGAGCAGGAACCACCACCTTCTTCCCCTGCAACATCCCCAACACACTAGAGTTAGGATACATCCCCTTCTACCTCACCCAATTCCTTGGTTAGTGCTTGACAATAAATCCTCCTTCCTCATGGAGAGCATGACACACATGATTGTGTACATATTTTATATATTTATTTATCCATAGGTTTGATAAATTCAGTTAACCACTCCTTTCTTATTGGTATCAACACCTACTCGTCATCATCAAGTAGGACTACAAATATTGTGTGGCCACACTCACATTCTGTTTGCAAGTTTCAACATCTATCAGTTACTTGGCACCTAGTTTTGTGTCACCCTCATGTGATATGTACAACACCGAAATATCGACCTAGCCTATTCATTTCTTTCCAAGGTCCCTCATTTCACCTTCTCATGTCTTCCATTTATAGAAGGACATTCTAGAGGCGATGATGGCACCCAACTACCCCTTGGATGCAATGCACCATCAACTATTCTTCCACCCTCGAGATGAATTTCAAATTGCCACATTATCTAACATATGTGCAGTTGAAACAAAAAACTTCGTTCCTCCTTCGCACACAAAATGGTTCAAAAACCCAATTCTCACTCACGATTATTTTGAAGAAGGTATGGCCAACATTTCCCTGACTATCAAAGTGGACATTTTAGTCAAACTAAGTATCACCAAATACATCCTCCTTGGAGTAACATGTTCCTCGGAAGAATTCCTTTCCTATAAGGATTTATTTCAATAGTTTGAGATGTCTTTACCTAGTTATATGTAGACATTCCTAGTCTTGATCGAGCCATTGTCAAACACTGTACTGACACATGGCCCAACGTGGCATCCATTTCAAAAAATCAACAACCTCTTCACCCTTCTAAAGTGATGGAAATGAAATCTGAAATTGATCAGATTCACAAAGTTGGTTTCATCTACCCCATTGCATACACCTCTTGGGTCTCTAACCTTGTCCCTGTCAACAAAAAACAAGGTACCATTCGCATTTGCATATAATTTTGAGACTTGAACCAATATTGTCCCAAAGATAACTTCCTAACACCCTTCATAGATCAATTCATTGGCGCTTGTGCTAGGTACGAGGTCCTCTCTTTCATGGATGGGTAGGCTTAGGATATAACCAGATTTAGATCCATCACATGGATAAAAAAAATAAAAATCTTTCACTATACCATATGATACTTTTGCATACTTTATTATGCCTTTTGACCTCAAAAATGTTGGAGCCGCTTTTTAGCAGGCTATGACTTATGTATTTCATGACCTTACCCATATCATCCTAGCTTACTTGGAGAACCTCATAGCTAGATCTAAGAAACGATCCCAACATTTGGAAGATCTCATCCTCATATTTCAAAGATGTTGAAAGCACAAGATTCGCTTGAACCCCCTCAAGTGAATATTTTGCATCACTGTTGAATGACTATTAGGTTTTATTGTCTCCCAATGAGGAATCATGGTGGACCCTTTTAAAGTACAAACTATTAGTGAAATACCCCCTCTAAAGAATTTGCACTAGTTTCAAAGTCTGCAAGGCAAGGCCACCTTCTTGCGACTCTTCGTGCTTGATTATGCCACTTGCGCACATCGCTTATTGTGCCTCTTACATCAAGACATCCCTTTTCTATAGGATGAACAAGATCAACAATTGTTTGAGGCCTTGAAAGCTGCTCTTTCAAAAGCCTCGTTGATCAATCTCCCCGACTTCACTAAATATTACATATTGCACCTTTCTACTTGAGAGGTTTTGTTTGCAAGAGTCTTGGTCTATCAAGGGGAATATGAGTGAGAGCACATCATTTACTATGTGAGAAAAAACTTGTCGGGTCCTCCCTTGATTTACAATCATGAGGAAAAATTGGCCATTTCCTTGTTCCGCACAGTAGAAAAATTGCGCCATTACATTTTTCTTAAGATAAGAAAGTCATATCAAACTCTATTCCCATGCAATACTTACTCGGCTAACACCAAATTAATGGGAAGTTTTTCCAGTGTATCATAATTCTCGAAGAATATGATCTCAAGTTCAACACTCCCAAGATTAAGAAGGAACTTATCCTTATTGAATTCATCACTTATTTACCATCTAACGTCAAGGATCCACCAATAAATAAAAACTTCCTTGATGAACACATGTTTGTGCTCTTATCTGAGGACCTATAGTATGGTAATATCCTCACCTACCTTCGCACAAAATTTTTTGGTCCACATCTCTCTTGGGATGATTGATAATGCATCTGCTACCAATATCCTCAATACCTTCTCATTGAAGATGTTTTATATTAGTAGGGAGTAGACACCATCCTTCGTCAATGAATCACACTCGAAGAAGTTGAATGTGTCCTTAATGATTTTCATAGTGGTACTTGCGGAGGGAATTTGTCAGGAATGTACACCACCTAGAAGGTGGTTCATGCCGGTCACTTTTGGCCTACCCTCATCCACGACTATATTCATGCAGTTAAATGGTGTACAAAGTGTTAGGTGTTCATGCACAAAAACTGAGATCCACCATCTTGATTACACCCAATCATCATTGTTGATCCCTTATGTAAGTGGGGCATCGATTGTATGACATGCAATGCCCCATCCAACAATGGCCACAAGTACATCATTGTGGCTATTGATTACTTCACCAAATGGGTCGAAGTCATTCCCACCTTCAACAACATGAAAAACACTACTACTTGCTTCTTATTTAACCATGTCATCACTCACTTCAGGGTCTCCCAGTAGTTAGTATCAGACCATGAAAATAATTTTGAAAATGAATTGTTTCAGGAACTATCCTCCCTTATTGGCTTCACCCATTGTTGGCCACACCTACTACACTTAGAGGGGGGGTTGAATGAGTATGGGGATTTTTTTCCCAAAACTTCCCTCTTACACAAAAGCTCCTTAGTTAACATTCAACATTTTCTCATTACTCATTGCTGTCATTTATAATCAGTGAGATGTGAATACATATCAACAACATATATCAACAACATATCATCAACAAATCATCTCCACAAGGAACACAAAGAACACAAGATGTATGTACAATTTTTCTTTTTATTATGGACTTCAATCTGGGGTTTTTTCAGCAACAACTGAATAGAGTACAACTCTACAAGAGCACCAGATCTATATGCAAGACTCAGCTTACATTCTCAAAACCAACTGAGATGAGGCAACAATCCTCAACAGATATTAATCTGTGAACATAAACAAGTGCATCAACCATGCACCAACCTGTGCCAAACAACCTGTAATCAACCTGTACCATAAACAAGTGCATCCGACCATGTACCAAGTATATACCAATCATGTGTCAAATACTCATCAACAATGACTCATCAATATGTACCAACATCATCAACTATACACCTCATGTATGTGCCAACTCATCAACTGCTTGTCT
>SNQJ01S0002372.1:470005-517006 GCA_010110895.2 Picea sitchensis
CCATCTTCATCTATGCATTCTCATCAAGGAAAACACATATTATATTACATCAATCATCAATCAATCAATCCTTTGACATCAATCAATCACTTGACATCAATCAATCAAACCATTGGCATTAATGACAACATGATCCAACTTCTCTTTTCCATAGTATATGTAGTCAAATGGCTAGGTTGAGGTCGTCAACAAAGTCCTCAAAACCATGTTGCAATGGCCAACTAACAAGCACAAAACAAACTTACATCACATGCTTTTCTATACACTTTAGGCATACTAGACAATAGTCAAAACTACCACAAGATTCACCCCCTTTTACCTTGTCCACATCTTGGAAGATGTATTACCCATTGAGTGTGAGATACCAACTCTTTAGATAACATTCGAACTACTGTCGAACGCCGCTCCCCTCGAACAGTGCCTCGCGCCTTAGAGAGGATAAATTAATATTGAGACTCATCATTTCAAAATAACGAAGCTACCAAAAAATGCTCCAAAGCCACATTTGATCGCCAAGTTCAACTTCATTCATTTAATGAATGTGACCTTGTCTTAGCCTATGATATCAACCATGACGCCTTAGGGCTAGGAAAACTCAAAACACTTTGGAAAGGCACTTTCATTGTCCAACAATGCCTCATAAATGGATCATACATTCTTTCTTACCTCGAGAGAAATCTCTTCAAAGGCCCTATCAGTGGGTTATATTTGAGGAAATTCTACCCTTAGGTAGTCCCTTCTTACCCCAGAACTCCTTTGTTTGTATATTTCCAAATTGTAAATATGACCATAGATTTTCTAATATTTTTAAAACACTATATCTTTTGATGCTCCTAATCTCTTCTCCTTTCTTTCTTTACCAGATGAATCATTCCCTGACATATCAAATCGGTTTTTTCAATGGTGCTAGTCGATGGACTCAGAATATTTCTTTTGCAGTTTGGGTCATTTATTCACCTTCACACACATTGCTTCAATAAAGAAACATATGCTTAGGTGATCCAGGTGGATATTGGTGGCCATCCACCTATTCCAACTGGATCATCTTGACAGTTTTTAGTTCAACACATTTCTCTATAATGATGACATTTCTTTGTAATTGTGGGTTCTGCACTTCCGGGGATGTCCTAAATCCCTACACAACATCCACGTGGATATTTGTGGCCTCCCACCTATTCCAACTGGCTTATTTTGGAAGTTTCCACGCCATTACATCTTTTTGTAGTTCCAGGGCCATATTAGGGTCCTAAATAGTATTTTTTTTGGCTTGCCACAGTCAAACTATAGACATAGTCAGAGTTTGATGGTATAATGTGTAGTTATTGAAAATACCTTCCAACGGGCTACCACACGCCTAAAACGAAGGTCATATGAAAAAGTTATGACCCCAAGAAGTTGAGGTACCAACTTACTCATCGGGGCCCACCTAACTTTTGGCGTTTCATCTCCCAGGGTTAGGTTTTTACATGTCTAGGGTTTTGGAATTCATGATTAATGTTAAAAAGACCTATGGAGCCTCATTGTAATAATTCTACTCAGAAAAATGAGCGTAACAACCACATCTCTTCTCAGAGATAGCTACCACCATTCAAGCAAGTTGTTTTCAGTTTTGCAGTTTTACAATTTCGGCCTATTTTATTTATTGAATAAAAGTTATTGTCCACTGGATATCTGTTCATTTCGTTCAACTCATAAATCTAGATCATTAGGTCAAGCTACAAATAACCAAGTATAACATGTTGTTGTGATCAACCTATTGGTTGATGCTACTCAACTCCACATTCCTCATTTCAATGTATTTTTGGATTCTCAACTTGTTGTCTCGCAATTGAATAATGTTTACCATGTTTGTGATCCCTACCTATTTAGAAAATACCTGTAAGTCAAACTTCTGTTAAGGAATTTTTAGACCATCACATTCACACATATTCCTAGAAGTGTAAATCATTTTGTAGACAATAATGTAAACAAAATTTTAGTTTGGCATCTATCGCATTAAAAACGTTGTTTGTCACAATATATATTTCATCAACACATGCACGTTTCACCATCATCACAAAATATAAAACATGTAATACAAAGCAATAAATACACAAATACATTCATCACATCATCAACACATCATGGAGAGTCATTATATATATAAACAGTTTAAAAAATGGGTACATAGATAAACTAGGTTAGCCATCACTATGGCCACACCAACAAAAAGTGTACAAAGTATCATATGAAAAATGTGGGCCTCACTCATATACATGTGACATACATACAACAATGTGATCCCTACTCATACACAAAAATACACTCTATATGCATCGAAAACCACTAAGGTGGTGGAAGCTATAGATATCCCCTAGCTAGGGGTGCTCCACCTATAACCCTGACCCCTCCTAATTATTTGGATCCTCCTATTGGTGGCCTCCTTTGTCTAGTAGTAGCAACACCTTCCATTGCTTCATGTTGCATCACTATATGCAACTCGAGAACCATAATGGTACAAGCATCAAGGACCTCCTCATCAAGGTTTTCCCACCCAACCTATGTCACCCCCACAACACTCAATCAAACCATAGACATAATTCCATTAGTTATGTCTCGATCTCCCCTATCTACATTACTTCTCTCCACTCATCTGGGTCTACCCACTGCCTCTGGAAAGAAGACCTGGCCTTCACATCATGTCATCATTGTCATTTTCTAACTCCCTCTAACTCTCATGTTCTTCCTGCTGCTGGTCTCGTTTCTACTGCCAGTGTCAGGTCATCCCTCACAATATGGATCTCTTTCCCTCACAGTCCAACATCTGTAATCACATAAATGAATTACCCATTAGTAATGTGTCAAACAATAAGATATAAGTAAATCAATGCAATAAAATATAAAAATGTAGTAAAAAACCATACAAGTACTCACCTCTTAGACCCCAAACCCTGCCTAGGGGAAACACCATCTCAAGATCATGTGGATAGTCCATCCTAGCACATGGTTACATCAGGATGATCTACGGTATCAGAATCCACCACTATTGATGATAGGGAGTGAAATACCTCCCCACCTCCCCTCCACCCTCATGGATAAGGAGGTCTCCCCATCATCTCATCTGGGGATATCTCAACCAATTCAGATCTAAATATATCTATGGGCATAGGTGCACCACTCACTCAAAGAAGAAAAAACAAAGGACTGAGCCAAAGACAAAGTCCCCCTCTCAATGCCTCCAACATCGTGTTAGTTGGGAAAACATGGCCTCCATCATAAGGGAATCCCATGCATAGTGACGACCCTGGAGCACCCTCTTCATAATCATCATTTGGGCACCAATAATACATTGTATAGCAAGGGATTCGTAGATCTACACCACCTTCACTACTATTACTCAAGTGGACAAATCTTGAATATCAACAATTTGGATAGATCCCCTCTCACAGACCCATCACTAGAGCAGTATCACACAACCAACTCCTAGAAATTCATCCTACCCTCTATCCATGGGCTCGCCTCCAACATCTCCCCTCGAATGGAGAGCTTCGTTAGAAAATAACCATTCACCTTGACAAATAGTTCCAACATCTACCCTTGTACCTCAAATGATTGATTATTGGGCCTCCACATCCATAACAAAAAATCTAGTAGCTCTTCTTGAGAGCGCAACAAAATACTGTCAAAATACTTGAGAAGTCCATAATCGAACAAATCAAGCTGAGCCACGAGATCCACTGCGACCTCCTGCCAAAGACAATCATAATCCCTCTCACACCACCGAATCAACATGACTATCAATGATAATATTAATACCTATCCCAACAACACAATTCAATCAAACATAGACCCCAACTTCCATCTATTCCCATGATTTCAGTTAAGATTAGTTGGGAAATTTGCGTAACTGTACAAATAAAGGGTTGCATAGGTAGTGTTGCACGATAGTTATCTGAATAGTCATGTTAATCATGTGACTATTTGGATAACAGTCGCGAATATTATTCTCGCGATTTTTATCTAAACAATCATGCTAGCATTGTGATTGTCCAATTCACAATCACACAAATATTTGTGCAATTCTTAATCATACAACCATGGAAATGTGCATAGGATACTAGAAGACATATGTGAAAATTTACGTAGCTATCTTTTGATCACCCACATGAACCATATGGTTCCTTCCAAAAAAGGGGTCATATGGTCCTCAAATCCCCCCATAATCTAGGAAATGAATGTGTAAATTGAAAGGTTGGGTAAGGGCCCCTTAGTTTTCTCTCGCTATGTGAAAATCCACTCACTGATGCACGTACACCTGGATGGAGAATGTCGTGGGTTCCACACACTCACATCCATGTCACCACAAGTACAAATGAAATGACATGGTGGGCCCCACCACTTTTTTAAACGACCCAAACAAGATGTTCCTTGCATTCGTACATGAGCTCATAAGATCCATTTTCAAATCCATTTACGTTGTTGGGATTGCCATCTCACCCCCTTCAAGATGGTAAGCTCCATTCACTTTCCCCAAAATTTCTCTCTCAAGACCCTTTGTCTTGACACTCACTTAACATGTACACCAACTCACTATCTCTATTTGTTGATTCCATTTGCCTCATCAAATTTCTTGCTATCAGTACTTTCACTTTGGGTATTTGGTTTCATGTGTGCAAGTACTTTTCCAGGAGGCTCTCGTTGTCTCTTGCATACACATGGCATGACCATTCAACCTGCCCCTTCAGGTATATACTTCTTCACACATGCATGCTACAACACTCCCTCTGAGCTCATTGCATTAACTAGTATTTTCCCCATCACATATGCCTCTAGGATTTCTTGTCCCAGTTTGTACAAAAACTTCACCTAGTTCTACATGTACTCAATTGTTTCTACTAGTATCCATCCATCCCCATGGGTTTCCTTATTTTTTATCTCCCCTTGTAGATTGACACCCATGTTGTTTTCTACCATTAGATGGGAGTTCAAATCATCTACATCCTCAAGAATGAACCTCATACTTCCTTCTCATTTTCATGTTGGACCATACCCACGGACTATCAGTTGTTCACCTATTTTCTGGTTGGTTATGTTGAATACTCTCTTGCATTTTTATTTGCCTTGCATCTCTCCCAAGATCAATATACCATTTTCATTCCAACTCACCATTCACCTACCTGCATAGAAACCCAACCCAACGTCTCCTCCCTCTATTTTCTCTCACTCTTCTCACCTCACAAGGCCGAGCCATTTGATCATCGAGGCACTCGTCTCTGTGCATGTGTACATTCAACCTAATTATTTTTTCATTCATAGTTAATTATATAAATCTTGTTTTTATGGGAAGCAATCATACTCATTCCATCACAATCAATGGTGTCATTTCAACTGGCGACAAACCTAGTCACCCTTGATCAAAGAATTCATATTGAGTCACCTATGTTTGCATAATCCTGGTTGTTTGGAACATCTCACATATCCCAATACCCTTCACTATGATCCCCAAAGTTACTACCCTAAACCACCTATTTTATTTACATTCACTAAAGCCTTATTCCCAATTTGACACACATTTACTATATGTGATCATCCTCCTGATATCCTATCCCTTTATGTCTAGTTGTTTTTTTTACTGCCACCATTGTTGGTCATCAATTATTCTCCACCCAAGTGAATTCTTGAGTCTCATTGAACTCATCTATAATTATCAACAATCCACCTCCATTACAAATTGGTATTTGGTCCATCATTATTGATTTTAAGAGATCCTTCATCCCTTGCAGTCATGTCTTCATTCCCATCGACACCAACCTCCCACTTTTCTAGGAATGCTAAGTTATCTTTGTCCCCATTAACATATGGATGGTGAACCCCAGATGGTAAAGAGAGAGTCATCATCACTTTCTGCTTCCATTGCCCCCCCTGATGTTTGACATCAACACATATGCACATTAGGATGGGTCTTACCTTGTGATAGTTGTAGTTTCTATTTCCAACCAAATTCCCTTGGGATTGACAGGCCATCAATTCCATAAAATATGAACACTTATCATAGGTGTTCATTTCAGGTTCTAGTGAATGTTCTCTTTAGAACCATACTTTACTTTTATCGACACCCCCGAGGGTGATGCAAATTTCTACTTCACCAATTCTCCAACAACAACATCATTAGTGTGCTTACACTTCTTATTCTTAGACAAGAGCCTTGCGTATTTTATCTGCTATTGTAAATTTATTTTTGATCATTGCACGAGCATGGTACATGTTCACCTCATTTGTATAAAGAAATAAAATTTCCAAGGATGATTATTGTTTACAGGTAGGTTCTCCTTCTTCCTCTACAATATGTTCTCTCTCTCTCTCTCTCTCTCTCTCTCTCTCTCTCTCTCTCTCTCTCTCTCTCTCTACAAAGAATTAATTCACAAACATCAGCTACACAAAAAATTATGTATTTGAGACATATGTTTTCTCATAACCTCATACATAGGAGGGCAACTGTTTTCACCTAAAAATTGCTCACAAAGCTATATAGGTGATCACCAGAAAAGTCATCAATACAACATAATCGAATGTTATTCCATGGAAATTATACACCACCTTTACCATACTCACACCAAAAACTATATAAAGTGGGTTTTTAATGCATTCACACAACTTTATAGTTTGGGGTTTACACAATCTGTGTGGTTAATCCTTTGATAGCCACACAAATATACCCGATGTGAAATCTCAACTACAATTGGTGCGATAAAATTAAAAACTCCCATCAAGGGTACTCTAAGGCACACATACTAAGCATCCTTGAGCTCCATACCCATTGAATGTTGGTACTTCGGTGGTTCTATGTCTCTTCAAGACATGGGGAACCACAATCCAAAGTGCACCATTCTCACTTGGAACTATCCTTAATGGAGCTTGAAGTTTTTCTATAAATAAGAGCCACGAGGAAACATTCAAAGAAGAATAAGACAAAACAAGGATATGTTGTCTAGATGATTCCTGAGAGCCATTTTCTTAAGCTATCATCTCGTGCAAACATAGCCATTAGCTAGTGTTTGGCCTCTTCCCATGAAGAGTTCATGCACACTTCTTTGTTATTCTAGAGAGAGGAGAACTCCAAAGGAACATAAAAGAACCTCCCCAAGGAGGAGAGGAGAGTCTATCTAATATATACAATCTTTCAAGGTGTATCTCCAAGGCCATAGCCTTGTTCATTGGCAATAGAGAGTATACTTGCTTCCCTATCCTTTTGTCTATTTTGCTTGTTCTTGTATCTATATTCTCACATACTTGTCTCTTTGCTTTCTTATTTGCAAGCTATTTGTTTATGGACCACCTCTAATCAATTCTTTGTCTATAGTGTTGCAACCTCTACTATAGCAAAGGTTGTTTTTGGTCACCCAAGTGACTAAAACCACCAAACAATATTAAAATGGATAAAATATTTTATTAATGTTCACTTATATTAATTTGATATGTGGAACATGTGTTAAGTCTCTTTTGTAACAAAGGGAAACTTAATCTAGGGGGCTAAAGACCTTCAATTTCTCGCAAGGGATCTATACCCACTGGATTTGGACATGGTTTATTTTCATAGTGGCTCCCCATCCCAACCAATAAGACACAACTTGACAAATAATTTTTGGACATAGCAGGTCACAATGAGCAATGTCCTACGTTAAGGAAGACATGATCTCTCACCCAACCTGAAACAAAACTTTGACAAGTAATCCAAAGTAACCTCAAGGATAGAAGGGGTAGTAGAATTTTACTATGGGATACTATCAAAAGGGTGTATTAAAAGGATTGAATAATGAAGCACAATTTGAAGCCATTACTCCAATAATCAAGGAAGTTTTAACCATTGGTTTTCAAAGAATTATTTTTTAAGATTGTTGAAAAATAATAATTGATATTTTTATGTGAAACCCATGAATTGCTCATAGCATTTGGAAAATTACTTAGACTGGGGCAAAATGTGTCTTAATTTGTTGGAGGAGTATCACTTTTTCCATGCTAATAGATTGAGAAAACAAGGGGTGGACTAATTGGAAAATAGAGTTGTTACATTTGAATGCAACCACAAACAGGTTACTATGGAATCCACTTTGGCAGAGGAAATTAATTAGAAAAGGGAGTGGGTTAGGTGCATGTGCCCACTAGTTGGAAAATAGAGTTGTTAACTTTGTATGCAATCAGATGAAGGTTCTGACGGATTCCAATTTGGCAGAGGAAAATAATTAGAAAGGGGAGTTGGTTATGTGCATGTGCCCACCACCCCTGTCTAGCATAAAACAAGCATAGTGAGCAACAAAGATGCTTAGTACCTTCCTGTTATGAAATATTTGAAAAAAAATAGAACAAGATTAATTTACAAATGAATTACAACACACAATAAAAGATTTTTTCTTTAATAATAAAAACAATTGTTTAAAAAAACACATTTGCAAGGAAATGATGCATAGCTCAAGATCACAATGATTTGAGATCTCCACTAATTAAAATTATCTTGATCTAAAGCAATTTCTTAATATTGTTATTGTTTGTGTAGGATTAATAGTGACTCGATAGACGTAATTGCAACTTCTCCCAATTAAACCTAAAGAAAATTGAAGTAGGCCAACCAGAGTTACCACAAGTTACAATAAATAAATAAAAGTTGAAGGAACATTACCGGGGACTTTAGAATCCAAGTAATGCAATGAATATAATTGACAAATGCAATGAAAGTGACTATATATTGTCAAAATGATAAACTAAAAAGTTGTCAAAGGTAAATTATGTGTTAGGTAGGCCACCCCCAAGGATCATGACGACCTACTTATAAATGCATGCATGGTTCGCTTAAGAACATAAAACATGACTCTTATTTTCTAGACTATTACAAATGTACATGACAACCGGCTACACTTATAGATTTTGATGACTATCAATTTTTATGTTATATTATTAAGCGTGAATGAGAATTTTGTACTATAACTTAGGGAAATTTAAAAGTCTTAAGACTATAGGACACTTACTAGAACATGCATATATACAATATGAGCTTGCAAGACTCAATAGGGTTTAGCTTAGGGGGTTGGGAGGAATGATTGCTATCCTCTCCACCTAGGTTCAATTCCAACCTAGTCTAGAGAGAAATGAATACAACCTTACCCTTATTGTTTTTTGTGATCGATCATCAAAAGAGCTCAACATGATAAACATAAAGGAGTTTTAGTTGGTCCCTCATTCTTGATTGATAAACATATAAACTAGTAATATTATACTTGCTTGGTTATAATCCTATATAATCTTATATGTATTTATTAATTATAAAAATATTTTATAAATTAACCATGCATGTTTTATAAATTTTGAAGTTTCTATAGATAATTGTGTTATCTAAAAAAAAATCACCAATAAAAAAAATATCGCAATCAAAATTTTAGTAAGAAAATAAAAACAAAAACAAGATTTACACCGTCGAGTCACAAACAAGATTTGATAGATTTGATGTCACATATTATCCTCTAAGCCAATTATACTAAATCCAATTAACAATACTCGCCTGTTAGATTGGTTAGCTCGACCGTGAGACTATCATCGAATGTGAATAGTTGGGTATCTATGTTAATAATAAACATAAAATAAAATACTATAAATTTATTGATATTCTAATTAATTTTTTTTTTTCAACTTTTTTACAAATATTTAATAAATTAAAAATAAAAACAAAATATATTAATTATATGTAAATATTAATAATAATTAATAAACAAATTTATAAAATTTAACTTTTCAAAATTCTATATCTATAACTATAATTAAAATACCTTCATATTTTTTACAAATATTTAATAAATTAAAATAAAAACAAAATATATTAATTATATGTAAATATTAATAATAATTAATAAATAAATTATAAAATTTAACTTTTCAAAACTCTATATCTATAACTATAATTAAAATACCTTCATATTGATGAACAACTTTATATTGATTTTGATAAATATAATGGTTAAAATCTTTAAATATGATTCTCAATGTTAATTATATTGTAGATCTTTTTATATGACTTCAAGTGAGCTCTTTTACACCAAGATATCGTAGAAGGTAGAGTTACAACGTAGGATTATTTTAGATATTCTATGTTTAATTATTTTAACATACAACATATAAAAAAATTACAAAAATTACATGAGGATGAATTTAAGTTACTTAGTGTTTTTTTTTCACGCTGAAAAATAGTTTCATTGTTATTCTATTATGAATCAAGTGAAACTAAGTACATATGAATCATAAGTACAATGATCGCATCAAAATATCTATCAAAAGAGACTATAATCAAGTTTATTTCTATCCTTGATTTCTTCATGTTAAAAAATGTCTACATAATACATATGATATTGATTACAAACTCATAACAAAAAGATTTCCAGTTATAGTGTTCAGTCTTAAAATATGTAGAATTTATATGTTGAGACAACATCTCCTTCTACAATTTCTTTATAAAAGATCCATCCAATAGGTTGCTTTAAATCCTTCTTTGATAAGGTATCTACTTATGAGTTGAATTTCCTATGAACATGCATAAATTTGATTGAATCAAATTTGTCCCTTAATTTCTGATTTGAGATATAGCTAGTTCAAATTGGATTTTGCATTTATCCAATCAATAGTGACCTTTGAGTCTCCAACAACCATCAAATTTTTAATGGACAATCTAGAAGTAAGAAGTAAAAGATCCCATAAACCCAAAAATTCAACTCTCATATTATTTCCATTGCCTCCAACAACTAAGCATATTGGAGTATCGTCAAAGAAGATTGGACTGAGAATAAATTCAAAATTGTCATCTTCTGAATTACCAGTGCGTTCTTTGATTGATATAATGATGTTAGTGACTATCGTGGATTCCTGTCTATTCCAGTATTCAAATAAGATTTTATTTCTGTATTTCCATATGCCCCATATCACCAAGAATGGAATATGCCTCATTTTTGGGTATTGAATAAACGAGATCTTCAAATTTTCATCTATAAAGGAACAACTCCAAGTTCTCGACGTCTTTAGAAAATTCATAACATCTTTCCAAATGTTTTGAGTTGTATTACAATCCACAAAAAGATGAGTGGTTGTCTCTTCATCTCTAAGACAAAGACTGCAAACCGATGGTCCAATACCTCCTCTCTTCCTAAAATTCACACCAGAAAGTATACAGTCCTTCAAGGACAACCACATAAAACATATAATCTTAACTGGGATGTTTACTTTCCAGATAACTTTATACCACCATTTATTTTCATCCAAAATATTTAAGAAAGTAATGGAATGATAGGCTAAATTTGCAGTTACATCACCCGTCGCTCTGTTCCAAGACCATACAATCTTGTCTCTTGTATTATTTAGTTTGATACCACTGCTCCTTAACATTGTAACATATTCATTACATTCCCTCTTCATTTCGCATGTCATTCCAAGCTATCCGTTTTCCTCGTACCATCTTTGATTTAATCCAGAATCGATTGGGAGGGCTGTCTGCGCTATGGAGTATATATTTAAACTGTTTAAGCGCTGGATTAAAGGACCTGATAGTTTATATGAAGAATTACATCCAATAAATGGATCATACCCAAGTATAACTCGATTACCAGAGCCAATCGACCAGGCCAACCATCTTTTGATGATAGGGAAGGAAAACATGAAATTCTTCCAGATGATAGAAGCTACCGAGAACTTGTTCTCCTCTCTGCACAACCAATAAATTAAGTCTAAGCCTTTTAAATATTTCTTGTTTAGAATTGAATTCCATAGTCCTTTTCCAAATAATCCTCTCCAACAAGACTTAGTAGCCAAGGAATGGGCGAACCATGAAATATTTTTAATGCCCCATCCACCCCTTTCTTTTGGCCTAGCAATATTTTTCCATTTTGTTAAGTGGAAACTTGTACTTTTTTTTTCTCCTTTCCAAATGAAATTCAAAATAAGGAGTTGTATTCTATGTAGAATGGAAGATGGGATCTTAACAAGACTAAGCCAATAAACAGGAAGACTCTGTAGAACAGATTTAGCTAAAATAAGTATGCCTCCCAAGGATAGCTAGCGGAAGGTCCAGTTCCCAATCCATTTTTCAATCTTTTGTATCATCCAGTTCCAATCGACCACCCTGTAGTTGTTTGGTTTTAAGAAAAAACCTAAGTATTTCATACCTTGATCGATGCAAACAAACTGTATATTGAATGATGTCTTTAATCTTTTCTCCAGACTATTATCTATATTTTGTACAAGGAAGCATGACTTCTGGCAATTTACATCCATCCTAGATGCTTGACATAAATGTGATAAATTAGTTTTAAAGACCATCCAATCCTCATACTTACCAGCTCCTAGCATGAGCACATCATCAACAAAGAAAATATGTGAAATGTAAGTACCAACAACAACTTTAAGTCCCGGAAATGATCATGTTTCCATAGCCTGCTTCAATAGTCTACTTAAACACTCGACAACCAAAAGGAATAATAAAGGGGAAATAGGAAAACCTTGTCTTAAACCCCGATGGCTCTTGAAGAACTCAGTTGGAACTCCATTTACGAGGACTGCCATATTAACATATGTAATACATGCCATGATCCATTGTGTAACCATCCAATTTAAACCAATCTGAAAAAGCAATAACCTAAGAAATTGCCAACTCACTTTATCATATGCCTTCTTTAAGTCCAACTTCAATATAATTGTACTTAATTTTTTTGTCTTGGCTGTGTGTAATCATTCCTGAGCAATTCCCATAGCATCAAATATCAATCTATACTTAAGAAATCCAAATTGTTCGAAGGAAATACTAGAATCCAGTTTGTCTTTGATCCGAGAAGCAATAATTTTAGATATCACTTTGTATACAAAGTTACAAGGGGAAATAGGTCGAAAATCATTGAAAGTATATGGATTGCTAACTTTGGGAATAAGAGCGAAAAATGTAGCATTAAGTGCTCCCAGAATATGTCCCGTGCTTCTAGATTCCTCAACAGATTTATGCAAATCCTCTCCCATAATGTCAAAAAAAGTCTAAAAAAGTTCATGTGTCCATCCGTCTTGTTCGAGGATTTTTTCTTTTGGCATTTTGTAGACTATTTCTTTGACTTCCTCAATAGTGACAACTTTACCAATCTCTTCATTATCAACATCATTAAATAATCTAGGCACTTCCTTGAGAACATTGATTTGGTTATAAGTGTCTTCTGAATCAATTGTGCTATACTGAGCTTTAAAATGTTTATAAGCAGTCTCCTTAATCTCATTTTCTGATGATTTGAGATTCCCCTCATCATCGGTTATATCCCATATAGTATTTTGACATCTTCTTTGTGAGCCATATTTATGAAAAAATTTAGTGTTTTGTCCCCTTTCAAAATCCATATTGCTTGACTCTTGAGCCTCCAGGTGGACTCTTCAGTTGAAAGAATTAAATCTTTCCTTTTTTGGAGTGACCTCAATAGATCCAAATATTCCTTCCCGAAGACCTGTGTGGGACAATTCTCAAATATTTTTGACATTTTTTGTTCGATGATATACAACTCTGTGTGTATTTGCAACTTTTTGGATGTCTTCCATTGAATAACAACTTTCTTTAATTGCTTTAACTTGGAGCACAACAGGTGGATTGAAGAATTATCCAACCAACTTCTCATCTCTTTCCAAGTGTCTCTAACAATAGAATTGAAACTCGTATTTGATATCCAGGAACTGTTGAATTTAAAAGGAGGGGATGATTTCTAGGAAGTCTTCTCAATTTGTAAGCATATCATATTATGATCAGAAATGGAGGAATTAAGGACTGAATATTGCTATGATTTCCAAGAAGATTTTCATCGATAAGAAACCGGTCTAACCTTTTCGAGATTCCATCTAACCCAACTCTACCATTCCTCCAAGTTGGTGCTAGTTGGGTCGGTTGGACATCCACTAAACCTGAATTAATGAGGATGTTTTAAAAGTAATCATCAAGAGGATCACTCCAAGCCATATTCCCCCACACCTTCCTGGTGGAGAGAGTGAAGTTAAGATCGCCACCTACTATAATTTCCTCCTCATTCAGTAATCCAAACTTTGAAATTTGTTGCCAAGAAACTTCCCTTTCTTTATAAGGAGCATAACCATTGAGGAGTTTCACCATATCCACTGAGTGTTTAAATCTTCCTTCCAGGAAAATACCTGCAGTAGTGCCAAAAGCACAAAACTCAACATAAGTTGGGTTCCATCCAGTTAAGAGTCCACCCAAACGTCTATTTGGGTCCAGTGCAACATCATTCCAATTCAGAAAACATTGTAGAAATAAATGTTTCACCTTTTCACCATACACCAAGGTCTCTTGCAGAAAAACAATGTCGGGATTAACTTGTTTCAAAAGTAACTTGAGGGAAGCTAATTTAGTGGGTCCCCCAAACCCACAAAGGTTGAAGGAGAAAATTATCATTTAGGAACAAAGGGGAATGATTGTCATTCTCTAAGGGCTGGAGAAGAAAGACTGTCAAAATTAGGAAGTGAGGAAACAATAAGAGAGGGATCAGGCGGTGGGTCTGGTTCAACGGTATTAGTGACTAAGGTCTCAAAACTAGTTAGACCACCTTTAATTGCCCCGGGGGGTTTTTTGGGGAGGCGTTGTCTAGTCTTTTGTGAACAATCACATTTGAGCGATTTGCGAGTGAGGGTACAAAGTTATTGGAAAAAGGGAGAAGTGTGGGTGATAAGTCTGCAATCAATTTGGTCTTAGGGAACTATGTGTCCTTAAGGCAACAAGTGTTGTTTGAAGGGACATTAGGACAAACATGATTAATACTTACTACGACTAAAGGGGTAGAAGGAGCATCCAATAATACCAAAAACAAAGTAGGCGATCTGTTCCCAAAGGTGGAGGGAAGTTTAGATCCAACAAGACCAGAATGGTCAACAATAGTAAATGCACTGTCAAGGGGAGGAAGGGGTTGTGTGTCTTCGGGGGAGCACCATGGTGAACAACTAATACCGAGCCCGTTAGAACCTAAACCAGGACGAAAACTAGAATCATCCATATTTTTCAAAAGGAGATCCCAAAAATCTCCAAAAATCTCATGAACCCATCTTTCATTATCCTTTAAATAATTAAACTCATTGGAGGAGAGTTTATCAAAAAAAGAGGGGAAGAAAAACTACATCTTACCAATGAAGGAGTCACGGTCTAAATTCTCAGTACTGAAGCTTCCATATATGATAATAGGTATCTTTGGTTGCACTGTGTCATCTATACACTCCAGGGAGTTCGGAAAAAAATTCTTGAGGTGTCCTGGTTACCAGAAAAAATGACATTGAAAGGGCTCCCGCTAGTAGTCAACCGATTGATAGAGAAGTAAGTCTTTAATAGAAATATCAATAGTGTTTGGTAAACCTCTATATAGATCCATTTCCACCAACACCCACACGAGTCGCTTGTTATTATAGTGGAGCAAGTTCTCATCAAAATAGATAAACCTCATGACTGTGTTGGCAACAACTTCAAAAAGTTTTACAGACCAAAACTCGATCGGGAAATTCGATAACAACATCCATAAAAATATTTTTCTGAAACTCTCAGAGAGGGGATTGAACCCAGGGAACCATCTTTTAGGCATTAAGACTCCTCTAACAACTATCCAAGGAGAGTTCATAACTCTCAATAAATATTCTTCAGAAAGAAAATGAAAAACCATCTAGTGATTGGAGAGGAGACTAAATCTAGGACTGTATCCTAACAAAGGCTTCCAAAATCCTAAGATCCAGTATGACAGTTGGACTTTAGTCATTTTGGTGTAGTAAAATTTACCTTCAAGTTCTTTTTCCACTAAGCTGGTAACTTTGTCCATGGCGATATCCTTCCCGAGGACACAACTTGACTTGGGCTCCCTAAATTTCCAGCTCTTGAGCTTGCGATGTGTTCATGCTAGACTACCAGAGACTCTGTTGTGTCCAACACCTCCAAACCTTTTTGAAGGTTTCAGCATAGGATGGTTCTTTGCAATAGAGCTTGGATGCGAATTAAGTGAGGTGTTAGGAAGTACGTATAGGTTGTCTTCTCGGGGCAGTTTTCTTATGTGTCGTCCATCCCCAAAGCTCGTGGAAATCACGTGATCTGTGGCAGGTGCTCTACCACATCACGGATCAGAGTCCAGATGTTAAGAACTCGTCACAGGGGTTGGCGGAAGCTTAGCACATGTCGATGTCTCTACAGTAGACTGACGTAAACACTCGTACATAAGTTTGTAGGTGTCATCCACCAGGAAAAGTCCTTCTCTAGCCCACAACCCATCTTTGTCAGCCCACATGAGATCTACAAGGTCTGTCATTTAGTCCCAGAAACACTTAATAGCACCTAAACTAGGACACATGTACTTACTAGTGCCATCACTACACTCCACGTAGGTAGAAAAACTACAATCACAAGGCATAACTGCAGAACCCTAACACGAATCTACCCGCGGAAACCCCATAAATCGTAGTAACCCTAAACCCCCTCTGTAGAAACCCTTCATTTTCCCTCTGTGGAAATCCTTCATTTTCCTATATAAAAATATCTTCTTGTTACTTAGTATTATTATGTTAATTTATAATTATGTTAATAAAATATAATTTTAAAAGTTACAATGTTGAAAAGGAAACACGTATGTGTAAAAAAAACATTGGCATACAAAACCAGGTAAGACAAAAAGGAGCCAAGTGTCCCCTCTCATGCAAGATTCGATTTTGTTGGGTAGTTTCCTTCTCCAATAGGTTTTCATTTTCAAATTACAATCTATTTCTATACCTATATAGAGGAAAAGATAATCCAAGCATAGAACCGAACCACCCTTAAGCTGAGTCTTTCTCCTGTCATGTTGTGGCCTATTAATCAGTATAATAGGTTTCCCATTAAGGTGCATGAATTCTCTCTCTATTAATGTTCAAGACTAAGGTTGAGCTTCCAATTTGAGTGAGGATTCCATGAAACTACTCAACCCAGTGTTGGTAATAGGTGATGCTTAGTCTTTGGTTATATGTTTAAGTGATGGATGGTTTTTTTTGTAACATTGATTACTTTTTTTAGTAATAATAATCATTGTATGCCTACTGTGGATAGTGTTTTACACGACTACTCAAACCAGTGTTGGTAATAGGTGATGCTTAGTCTTTGGTTATATGTTTAAGTGATGGTTGGTTTTGTTTGTAATGTTGATTACTTTTTTTAGTAATCATAATCAATGTATGCCTAGTGTGGATAGTGTTTTACACGAATGTAGAAATAAAAGAATTAATGGAAGTTTGACGAAAAGGGAGGCCCAGAAGTTTGAACCCATGATTGCCTTTATGTCTTTGTTTTTTTAATATAAATCCATCTATCCATATCTATTTTGTAATTAGCTAAAAATATAACAGGAGGCTCCACTCGTCAATGGAAGCCAACAATGGAACAAAAGAACGCCCTTGAATCTATTCACAAAAAGGCATTCATTCACCAACATTAGAAGAGATAGAGAGGATTACTAAACACTTACAAATGTATGGAAAACTTCCAATTTAACTTAAATTATCAGGCGAAAGAGCTACAAAGGAACAAAAAACCATCACAATTATTACTATAAAAATGTGAAGCACAAACATGTATGTGGTTTATTTACTGTAACGATTTATTTCTATGTTTTAGTTCCAATGTTGATTTTAATTTTTAAAAGTTTCAGCATGGGAGACTATCATAAATGTATATCTTTAACATGCTTTATATCATTCTCCGTCTACACATCTATCTCAACCATGATTGTCTTGGTTGCACCATAGAACTTGAGTTGTTCAAGCAGAACCTAGAAGCGACCTACACCTAGGCTTGCTTTTGTGTTCTTGTCTGAGACTTTGGCAATCAAAACAACACTGAGAGAATGAGCATATATTTCGTGCACCTAAGATTTATTTTGTGTTCTTGTCTGAGACTTCGACAGTCAAAACAACACTGAGAGAATGAGCATATATTCCATTCTCAACATAGGAAAGCACAGATATCTATATGTCTTCACTACCAGTTCACAAAAGAAATCACACATTTTAACAAAATCTAGCAGTTCACAAAGCATTCACACATTTTAACAAAATGAAAAGAAGAAAAAAGTTTGCAGTGGAGATTCTTATGCATTTATGTATCTTTGACAATACATGGTGTATGCATTTATGTATCTTTGACAATACATGGTTTAGAAAATAGGTATTCACAAAGTAATCACACATTCTAACCAAATGAAAAGGAAAAGAAGGAAAAAGTTTGCAATGGAGATTCTTACACATTTACATGTATGACAATGAGTTTGCAGGGCTAATAACTTTACTTGTCTAGAAGAAAGAGTTCACTCCTTGCATATTCAAATGCAGGGCTAACAACTTTACTTATCTAGAAGAAAGAGTTCACTCATTGCATCTTCAAATGCAGGTGAAGGTAAAGTTTGTGAATCCTTGAATCTCCTTAAAATTAGGACTATAACTATTATCTATTATACTTTATTCCCAGAGACTATTATCTACTCTACTTTATTCCCAGAGATAATAAGTACAAGAATAACGCTAACTAGTTTTTAGGCGTGGGATAATCACTTGTTAGATGACATACTCTATGCTCCAACTCCTAACGGTTAAGAGCCAAACTATGATATATTTGAGATAGAGACGAGAAGGCAGGGTAGGTGTCGTGGTGTCCACTATGTGAGGAGGTGGCAAGTTTAGACAGAAGAATAATGAATGTTCTTCAGAGCCTCGATTGTAGAAATGTCAAAATTTAATGCCTATAGTGTAGCCAATCAAATATTTGATTTTTTAAATTAATTTTTTAATTCTGATAAATTCAAAAAGAAAATGACATACACCAGGGGAATAATGTCATATCACTTAGCTATAAACCAATTTGAAATTAGGTTTTTGAAATTTTATAAATAGAAAAAATAAAATTGTTTTTAAAAAAAATAAACAAATGTCAAATTATATGGAAACTTAGTACATGGTTACATATCTAGGTGAATTAATAAGTAGTCAACCTCATATGACTCCCTAACAGAAAGCTATAGTCTGTGGCCATACAGGGACTAATAAGATATTTTTAAAATCATTTTTAAGGGTATTTTAAGGTTCTTAAATATCATTAGGATAAGAAAAATGGAATTTTTTTCTTACAAAATAAACATACACTTGTCTTGGACTAAGTAGGATATATGTGATTTTGATTGATGTAAGTGTAAACAAAGGAAGAAGGCTTCTAAGTAGGTGGCAATGAACTTACCAATAAAGCAATATTTAATAAAAAATGATAGAAAACCACAACTTTGTGAAAATAGGGAGTTCATATAATTATTTATCGTTGGATTACTTTAGAGTTCAGTTCCTCAATAAAAATTTATTTAGAATAGATTTGTCCTGAAAATATTATCGCGCATATTTCTTGAATTAAAAAAATCATTTTTGTTTGTCATTTATTACGTAGTTCCAAAGGAACAACACAACCAAACATCTCGTTTACATTAATTAAACAAGTGTTGCATGACAACGCAATCCCTGTCGGGTTGAATTGGGAATAAATGCACAGGGATGGGGAAAAAGTAGCGGAGGAAAATGGAAACTGCAGTGGAGACGTGGCAAGAAGCATGAAGCACAGGTGGTATCCATGCAGGAAATGACACGTGGCCTCTAGAGCAATTATGGAATTGAAACCATTTAGTTTTTGAAAGTATATATTCCATCTTGCTTTTATTTTTTACCAGTAGTCCGACTTGCTATGTTCAAAATTTTCGTTCCTACCTTGCATGTTTGATCTCTTCAATGTATTTATGAAATTCATTCATAATGATTTTTGTATACTTCCAACTGGTTAGAGTTAAGTACAATTTTCATAGATTATCTGGCTTGTGTGTCTCTATATGTGCCAGGACAAATAAAGTTATATGCATAGCAGGAGAAACAAATATGCATGAGAAAAAGATAAAACACACAAGACACATATAAAGTTACATTCAAATTAAATAAACACAATCTCTTGACATTCAAGATAGTTGAAGATAAAAAAAATTGAGCACATAAATATAAAAGGAGATACACATAGTTTTATTTGAAATATATAAAAAAATAATATTGTTTGTTACATATTACTGGAAATTTAAATGCGTTTGTCATATAGACTGGGATTGGGGCTCCAGCAGACCATAAGAGAAATATGTACAAGAAATAGGATTGTAGAATGAAGAAGTGGGTGATGGTAGAGAGCAAGATCTGAAAAGAAGAAATTGGAAGGTATTAGTCTTTGGCTAGACATTTCTATTTAAAAAGGTGGAATAATTGGATTGATAAACAAAGTAGGATGTGATCAGTATAGAATTACAATGATGGTACATATATCCCTCTTTGTTATTTGCTTGCTGATGCCTTTTTATTGTTGTCATCGATGACTACTAGAATCGTGCTAACTGCATGTTGCCCTTCGTCGGTGAGCTTATCCATTTCTCTTTGGACCCATTCTTCAATGTAGCCTCTCAAGGGGGCCACGTTGATCTCATCCCAGATTTTTATGTTGAAAAGTTCCTCTTCTAATTACCTTAGGTCAATAGAAATATTACGTAGAGCCTGCTCAATTTCTTCCTTTTGTACCAAATAGTCGACTAGCCAGTTGTCCACGTCATTTTCACCATATTCAAGGATGCTGTAAAACATTTCTAAAGACAACCCCTTAAAAATATCAACTTGTTTATCGAAGACTTGCTTAGTTAAGGGAAATGAGTTGACGTTTAAGTTGGGGTCTTGGACCTCGTTGGTACTTCCAGCTAAGTCTATTTCGGTCAGCTTTCTGAATAATTCTTCTTTCTTTGATAGGACTTGTTCACATGATTGGACAATGAGATGCAGGTTCTTCACTTTCTCTTTCCAACATGCATTTAATTGACTGATCCGGTTTTGGGAGGGGATATCTTCTTGTCTTCTTCTCATATCTGTCATTTAGTTGACATGGATGCCAAAATGGATGACCGTGTCTAAATAGAAACGTTCTTGATTTCTTAAATCCTCCTGCAAATGTTCATGCAAAGCATGTGCCCTCGTTCCAAGGGAAGCCATACTTCGTGATGTTTCCCGGGTCTTAGTAATCAACTCCATTATTTTCTTGATATTCTTCTCCACATAGCCTCTACACGATGCGAGGAGGTTATAAGATCCTTTTAACTTGGCTATAGGGGTGGAAAACATGGCTATTTCTAAAGGACTAGCGAGCAATGGCATAGGAATCAAAGCTTCCTCCAATTCCTTGACTCGGTCCTATAGTCTGGCATTCTCGGCCTCAATGCCTCCAATGGAATAATGAAGAGAATATCTAGTTTCTCGATGAAGTCGAGATATTTGGGACGAACTCATGTTCCCAAGGTTAATCTTTGAACGAGATTTCCCTTTCTTATTTTTTACATCTCTCTTTTCAATAATTAAATTTTTAGACTTGTTGTAAAAAACAACGCTCTGGAATATGAAGGATTCATCTTCATAAAAAAAATTGGTCTCATCTATTTCCATTGGGAGACTATGTTGGATCGCATCCTCGGGCTGATCAACGTTGCGGAATACGGTATCTATATCAGTCTCAAGTTCCATGTTCTCACTCTCAATTTCGGGCTCTTCCGTTTTTCCTACAATTTTTTTTCTCTTCTTCTTCACGGGAAGCTTGTGAGAACTATCAATTTTAGTGCGAGGAGGGTTGTTATCTCCTCCTTCGTTTGAATAATTCTGGGTTGCTTTCTTACTGGGGTGGGCCATTGGAGCGATGCTCCGAGATGTCGTACTCTTGGGAGTGGTATCTGGGGATTGAACACTCTTCTCACCAGGGCCTTTTCCATGTTGCTTGTACAATTCAATGGTGCTTTGCAATGTCTCTAGGTCGTCGGTGTCAGAAGTAGGAGTGTTGTCGTTGGTGTCTTTGTTTTCACTCAGGCGTCTTTGGAAAAAAGAATTGATGAAGCCAACAGAAGTAAATGTTCTAAAACAATTCCATTAGGGTCGAACCCTCTTAGCCTTTCAACACATATTAGGTTCAAGTTGTTGAAATGGACCGTGAATTCGTCAATTTTGTTGACGTTCCTCAACACGAAGTCCCCGACTTTACAAGGTAGAGGAATGACCTGTTTTTTTCTCTTCTCATGGTATAGATGCAACCAGTAGTTGTATTTCCTTGCTATTTCTGTAACAAACATTATGTCTGTAATGTGACATGGAAGGAAAGTAGGATTTTCCTTGGAGCCAAAAATCCTTATCACACTGTATTTCTCCATTTGTTCAAGTGCCCCCTTCTTGTCCAAAAACTTGGTTTCCTGGTCACACACGAGGGGAGCATCTTTTCCTAACAATAAATATTTGAAAACATATACAAAGTCATTAAAAACCTCATAAAAATAGTGGGAGGCCTTATGCCTCCATGTTAAGGTCCTAACCATACATAGGTAGATCAAATTAGGATGTAATAAAGGTCAATATTAATAAGACCTTTCAATAAAATAGAATAAAGTGAATGTAAGAAGACCTAATGACTTAAGCTTCTAGGATCTCCCTCTAGATACTTCTCTTAATAGACATGTTTAGTATAAATAAGGGTCGAGGGTGTGAAAAACCCTAGCTTGGATATTATTGTAATAGGCTGACCATTTGGAGTTTCCCCCCTGAAGAGACTTGTGGTATTGCTATCGATTCCAAGAGTGCTATTTTTGTTATTATTATTATATCATTTCTATGTATTGTGAATATTATACTGGATATTTTACTATCATTCTACCATTTCTAGCATTTTCGTTATGTTCTGCATACTTTTTATATGTCGGTATCTTGCAAATTAATTGTCGAGCACTTTCCCTTGGCTGAGAAATTGTGGGTATTTTTTTTCGAGGTAGAGGCGGTATTCCGGCGTCTTTAAGCCACAAAGATGCAATGGATTTACAACATAAACAGCGGTTGAGGATTCATGCCCTTGAGGAAATACAGAGTGGTTCTTAAGCGCCGCGTCACGGTGGCCACCTTGTAACCCACTGTTGGTACTTATGGTGGTAAGCGGACAACTTACACATTAATGCGAACGACCTAGATTTCCACGAAGCCCTCTATAGATAAACCTATCGGCCGTCGGACGCTATAGTGTCACCGGGGAGCAACACTCGGAAGATACTCTCTAGTGCACGGGTGGTCGGATTGAGTACGATAAAGTGCAGTCTATTTTTCATAGTTTGGGTCACCGAGATATTGGGCCGAGTACTCGTTGGACCCAGCACATATATCCTTAGAGCTATATATAGCGGGCAAATATGCCAATACATAGAACCCTTGAACCTAACCCTTGAGGGAACATAAACAACGATATAAACAAATTAAACCAGCGAAATCTATTAACCACCATGCAATGACCGGGTTTATGAAAGTAAATACTCTACGGTTCAAAATTTAGAGAGTTCGACTAGCGTAGCATTCTTAGGACCAAAGCATAGCGACTATAAAAAAAAAAAAAAAAAAAAAAATGTCGGAAATTTTTTCACCATTATTTGAGACCCTATTCCATTAGACTCATCTCTTAAGCCCTCATCACTTTCCCTCCATATCATCCATTTTTACGCAAAAATTTCTGACCCCGACGCACCCTTTTCGGTTCACCCATTTTTTCACCATTATTTGAGACCTATTCCATTAGATTCGTATTTTCTCCCTTATCACTTACCCGCTATCATTTTTTTACCAAAATTTCTGCCCTTCGCACCCTTTTCGAGTTCACGATCATCATGGCCCATACGGTAACCAAGGGCAGAGTCTAAGCTTCAACACCACGCAATATGGTTTACCCAGGACCCAACAAAGTGCAACAACTTCGATTACTACTATTGCCTCCCGTGGTATATCCACGTTACATCCGTCAGGTTATACGTGAAGTCCATATTAGGCCGGAGTCAAAAATAAACTTGAATCACATTAAGTTGTAGCTTTTCTTGCACCAAACTCAAAATCCCTTTCGATGACCCTTTAGATGATGCACTTAAAAAATTCTGAAGATTGAAACTTCTTCCCATTCCTTTCAACCACATCGCACTTTCAAAGGGACATCATGCCAGCGGGTGGATGTAACTAAATTTGATGGCTCAGGACCCACTGGTTGGGTCACATAAAGGGAACATTATTTCTCTCTACAACATTACAGATGACTTGGCCAAACTTCGGTATGGTGTTCTCATCTCAATCAAGAACGTTGGCAATGTTGACAATGGAGAAAAACATCTCGTCAATGGTATATTATGGACCCAATTTGTTAAGGATTTATAGGCAGCGACGACACCAACCATTTGGGCCGTTTGACAAAGTGAAGCAATCAAGAAACACGGTCGAAGACCCATTGGCTACATTTAGTCGGCTTTTGGTACGGAGGGCATGGTGATGCTTTCTTCGAGAATGCTCCAGGTGGCCTCAAAGGAGGAGATTAGGGCCCATGTCCTCATGGCTCAACCTACGACTTAGGTGGAGCTGCAAAAAGCCAAAGAAGCACAACAAATTGTTTCCTCTCAAAACCGTGAACCTTCCTTTCCAGCCCTAAACCGGTGGGCTTCCTTTCGCCCTCCGCCCCTTAAAATCAAAGGTGACCGGGCAGATGGGTGACAACTTGAAGGCCTCTGTTATATTTGTGATGACAAATATTTCCCGGGCCACAAATGTAAGGAACAAAATCTCTTTATGGCCATCTCGAGGGATATTCAAGAGACGATGATGACACTTCCCATGTTCTTGAGTCACCAGAAACTTCTAAAATAAGCCCCCCTTCCGACCCTCTAGCGGAGAACCCATCCCATTTCCCTCAATGCTCACCGGCTTCTCTGCCCCACAAAATCTCAAGCCCAGGAGGTTATATCAAGCGAAGGTCATCATCTTGGTTGATAGTGGCGCCACAATTTTATTCATCGCCCGCATCGTAAAGAGCCAACTTTGCTATATCCATCGCGTTAATAATTTCCAAATCATGATTGCCAATGGTGGCTCTATATAAATGTGGAGGCTGTGAAAATGTGTGTCTCCAAATAGGTGACTACAACCTCAAATCCATATGTTTTACTGTCAGCATGGGAGGTTGTGACATTGTGTTGGAGTGCCGAGTGGCTCAAATGGGTCCCATTCTCATGGACTTCGAGGAACTTAACCATGCAATTTGACTGCCCAAGGGCGTACAAACATAAATTTCAAGGCATCAACGCGGGTTCTCCACGAAAATCATCGGTTCTCATCATGGAGAAATTGCTCAAAAAGGTCATTGGTGTCATAGCCCAACTCCACATACATTCAAACCTGAAGATCCCACCACGTTGCTGAAACCTCCAAACCCTCTTGTCCTAAAACATCAAGCAGGACTTCTCCACTCCCCGGACTCCCCCTTTAGCGGTGTCCATGATCGCATTTCCATTCCACTGTCCCGAGCCTCCCCAACATAAGTCCATATAAGCCACCTTTGCCCAAAGAATGAAATTGAAAAAATGGTCCGGGGACTCCTTCTTACTTAGGAGTCATCCGTGAAGTCACAGACCCATACTCCTCTCGGTCGTCATGGTGTTTTAAAGAAGATTCTTAGCGAATGTGTTCGGACTTCCGTGCTCTCAATAAACTCACCATCAAGACACATTTCCATTCGGTCATGATGACCTCTTGGATGAACTGGGTGGTGCCCAATTTTTCACCAAAACTTGATCTTCGCTCGGGCTATCACAGGATCCGTGTGAAAGGTCCGACATTCCTATAAGGCGACATTTACGCTCCTTGGGGGCCCTCACGAGTTTTTGGTCATGCCCTTTGGGTTGTTAATAGCGCCCCCTCCACCTTTTAGAGCCTCATGGTTCATGTCTTATTTTCTTGGTCATTTTGTCCTAGTTTTCTTTGATGACAATATCCTCATATATAGCAAGACATGGAAAGACCATCGACTCATGTGGATCAAGTCCTCAACCTACTCGCTCGTACCAACTTTTCACAGCTTGGTCAAATGTGCTTTTTGGTGGTGCATCAGTAGAAATACTTGGGTCATCTACGTGGGCAAGGATAGGCATTGGTGGATCCTAAAAAGATTGATCTATGCAAGATTGGTCGCACCTAAGACTCTCAAAAGCTTTGCGTGTATTTTTGGGCCTCACGAGGTATTATCGTAAGTTCATCAAGAACTATGGAAGATTGTGGGACCTCTCACGACTCTCCTTAAAAGAACTCTTTCACTTGGACCCGGCCGGTTGCTCAAGCTTTCAAACTTTGAAGATGGCCATGTGTACCACTCCAGGTTACGGCTCTTCCCAGCTTCACAAAGACATTTGTGTTGTTGGAATCACGATGCATCGAGGGAAGAGGAGCATTGGCTTATTCTTATGCAAGAGGAGAGGTTGACCTTTGGCCTTTACGAGCAAACAAGCATCACGAAGAATGCAGGCAAACCCTGTTTATGAAAAATAAATGTTGGCGATTCTTCATGCCGTTGAGATATGGCATCCTTATCTCTTGGGGCAATGATTTCAAATTAAAGATGGAGACCATCAAAGCCTCAAATACTTTGGGGAACAACGCATTTCCTCCCGAGGGAGCAACAAAATGGGTCACTAAGCTCTTTGGCTATGATTATGAGATCATTTCTGAAGGGAAAAGACAATGTAGTGGCCGATGCCTTGTCCGGAAATATGAAGGCGAAGGATCCCTTTTCTCTTTCCTTCATTGTACACGATTGGTAGAAAGCTATACCCATGAATGGCTGCAAGAACCCAAAAGTTAGCATCTAATTCAACAACTATAGAAGACAAAGCGCTTGAGGCTCCCCGAGGGTACTCTTGGCAGGGATGAGCTTGATACAAAGGTCGCTTGTATTTAAGTAAACAATCCAAAGAAAGCTCAAATCCACGGTACTCTCTGAGCTTCATGCTACACCACTGGCCGGGGTACTCGGGTTCTGAAAACATATGGCTTGATTAAGCGTTCCTTTTAAGGATGGTATGAAGCGGGACATCCACAAGTTTGTGGCTGAATGTGAGTATACCAACGCCAACAAAGGAGAAGCAGTCAAATCTCCGGGCACCCTCCAGCGGCACAATTCCCCACGATATTTGGAAGGATATATCATGGATTTTATTAGGCTTACCGTGGGGAATAAATAAGTGATAATGGTGGTGGTGGATGTACCAAGTATGCTCATTTTGTGCTCTTCACCCTGCATTTCTTGCATCCGCGGTGGCCCAAGGTACTCATGGATCAGGTCTTCAGAAACTTCATGGCATGCCAAACTCTATTGTTTTACTTGAGGACCAACTTTCCACAAACAGTTTTGGCAAGAACTGTTTTAAGCTACAAGGCACACAATTGCATCTGTTCGACTTATCATCCCAGACCGGATGGTCAAGCGAATTGATCAACAAAATTGTTTGAAACCTATAAATTGATTTACGCCGGAAAAACAACGCGATTGGGCTCAATGGTTACCCTAGCCGAATGGTGGTACAACACTACATACCATACAACCACTCGCATGACTCCTTTGAAGCGATTGGCATGGACATAAGCCACCGTCGGTTCTCTCATACATACTTCACCGGGTACCTCGAAGGTCAGGCGGTTGACCAAACACTTACAGTCCGCTTGGACCTTCGAGGTACCCATTAATTATGAGAGAACTTGGTCATGGCCGAGAATATTAGAATGAAGCGATAGCGGATCAAGGTAAACCGGGCAGCGTCAATTTGCGAGAAGGGATGGGGAGTGTTTACTTAACCATATAATAAACTTCCCTCAGGCGGAAGTAATGGCCGAAGAAATAGCACCCAAATTTCACATGGCCTTACACCCGGAGTTCAAAGCATAATGGGACCAAGTCACATATGATTAGCTCGCCTAGTGGGTCGAGAAGCTTACATCTGTTTTCATGTTTCCTGCTTAAATAAGGTGTTTGGAACGGGAACAAATTCAAACCAACCTTTTCGAGTTAGTTGAAGAAGGATCATTTGAAAACACAACTAGAAATGATTTTGGACGGAGGGGCGTTAGCGCATCGAGAGAGAACGGAAGTGCTAGATGCAGATTGGAAAGATATGACTCGATGAGATGCCACTTGGGAACCGGCTACCATTATGCGGTGGATTTCCACATCTCAAGCCTTGAGGGACAAGGTTCATTTTTAAAGAGTATGTTAAGGCCCTAACCCGCGCATAGGTAGATCAATGTATTGGGATGTAATAAAGGTCAATATTAATAAGACCTTTCAATAAAATAGAATGGGATGTAAGAAGACCTAATAGAAGCTTAAACTTCTAGAAGGATCTTCCCCTAGATACTTCTCTTAATAGACATAGTTAGTATAAATAAGGAGATTAGAGGGTATGAAAAACCCTAGCTTGGATATTATTGTAATAGGCGTTGCTCGACTGGAGGTTTCCCCTCAAAGAGGCCAGTGAACATTGCTATTTGATTCAAGTGTTATTTCTATTGCTATTTAAATTATATCATTTCTGTGTATTGTGAAGATTATCTTGGATATTTCTTGTTATTAAGACATTTCTAGCATTTCGTTTACATTACGCATATTTTATATATAGGTATCTTGCACTCCACAAGGCACGGTATAGAAGGATTCTTGAGTCGAACTCGGTTTACCTTGTTGGACATAAACGGTTTGGAAACATACAACAATGCGCTATCACAAAAAAACCAGAATGGGATGACATATATGATTTCTTTTCCTTTTGAAGCTTGACAATTGGGAACAAATTTCAATGGAAATTAGCTTCTAATAAAAAATGGCTTGTTCCTTATTTCGTGAAATACATAATATAAAGAACCATGCGGGGAAATACTTGTTGTGGATTTGTGTCCCGGTATTCTTGTAAACAACCGGGCAATTTCGAAATGGTTCTAAATGAACTAACCTACAAGCTTGTGATATCTTGAGCGTCATTTGGCTGTTTCTAGGAACTTCGGGCAGAGGTCCAACCCATTTTTATGCTTTCTTAGGAACTGCTCGGAGTCTTCTCCTCTGAACGTCAATTTTAGCTCCATCAATCTTAACATCTTGCGGAGGGCGAGGGTGACAAAGAAACAAGAGAGTGGTCCCTGCGGTGGAATAATTATTTGGCATGAAATATATTTATCGGTGCACCAAGAGCCCATCTCCTTAAAATTAAAACACTTCAGGGACACAAGTTGCATGAGAAATTCCATAGGTCCAAATTATTTTGTTCTAGGTGGAAGGGGATGAGTAGTAGAATATTCCTTGGACCACTAGAAGTTATGATCCTCACATCCGAAGATGTTCACTTGTATCTCCATGAAGCCCATTGTCGATTTGTTGCCATAAGTTTATGAGAATGTATGTTTACTCCAGACGATGCTGAAATGAAGTGTTGGAAGGGATAATATAACCTCCGCAAATGTTGGTTCAATGCATGTGAATGGGAAATCTCCTCGGCCTTTCACTCATTAATGACAAACTCTATGGAGATTACATGATGAGATGTTAGAATTAAAACTTAGTTATTGCATACTTAGAAGTCCGAAGGTGGGCGAGAATTCTGAAAGAACAATTAAGGATTGGAGGTTTCATGAATGCGCCAACCCGATAAAGCGCAATGGACATTCCATGATGTTTGAAATTAACACTTTCGGAAGGGGATAATATAACCCCTCCATAAATCTTGGTTAATGCGATATTAGTGAGTGATCTCCCTTGGTGCTTTCACTCATTAATGACAATATTTATGGTTCTGCATGATGAGTTGTTAGCATTAAAGGCTTCTTGATTACATATTTAGAAATAAGACCTTATATATATATATATATATATATGAAAGTGGTTGGATGAGGTTCAAAGTAAGGTTACAAGGGATACTTTCGGAGGCCCGAGGGACCGGCGTTCCAAATATATATGCTACGATATATATATATAATAATAATAATAATAATAATAATAATAATATGAAGAAATCTATTTTTAAGGTCAATGTCAAACCACACCAAATTGGTGTATGAGACCCCCTTGTTTGTGGGACAAAGGGACCCCCTCCATGTAGCAATTTGTGAAGTAAAGTCTCACAGAGAAGATATACATACCCTACCCCCTTTAGTTTGAACTTGTGACCTCTTAAGGATATATATTGTAAAGACATACAATTTGACCGTCGGGGCCTCACCTCTCCACGAGTATCCTTGCTTAACCTTCCCTACTTTGGAAGCCGGTTTGTGGCTTTTCATACTTATATATATATATATATTTTGTTTATTTTTATTATAGAAACAGGGGTGAAGATTGGGGAGAGGGAAGAGCAAGTAAGGAATGACCAAGAGGAGAGTATGAAAGAGGTCAGTTGAGCTTCAAAATAGGGTTACAAGAGATACTTTCGGAAGAAATTAAAATATGTCTCAGAAACTTTGAGTGAAAAATTCATAAAATGGAAGAGGGGCATGATGAGGCATTCCAACGACCAGTTTGTATATCACAAAATTCCAGGCGTTGTTTGCAGGTCCGCAGGAGACAATGGAAGTGAAATCTTGAGCCAGCACATTACAGGAACCCTTAATTGAAAAGAAAAATTAGCTAAGTATGGAATAGGGAAAAAACAACCCGGACATGTTTTCGCTAATATATTGAAATTTGTAATAGATAGCCCATTACACAGTGATTTTTTGCATGTTTCTGTAAAAGTTGTGTAGGGATAGTTAGTGTGACAAGTTGTGTATGTTTATACTGGATTACGCACATATATATATATATATATATATATATATATATATATATATATATATATATATATATAACTATGAAAAGTATTGAATGGAGGCTTCAAAGTGGGGTTACAAAGGGATTTTCGGAGGTGAGATTCATTGGTCAAAGTGTATGTCTTTACAATATATACAAATATAAAACATTTTTTATTATAAACAAGAAGTGTGAAGAGGTGGCGAGGACGGGGAAGAGCAAAAGTAGGGAATGGCCAAACATGTGAAAAGCGGTTGGGCGAGCTTCAAAATAGGGTTACCAAGGATACTCGGGAGAGGTGAGGGCACGACGGTCAACTTGTATGTCGAGTTTTGAGTGAAAAACCATTAAAAGCAGAGAGCGGCATGATGGGGGCAGATCTAACGGTCAGGTTTGTATATCATTATTAGAAATTACAGTTTGTTGTTTGCAGGTCACGGAGCAATTGAAGTGCAATCTTGAGCCTTTGTCCAGGGAACCATAATAAAAAAGTGGCTAAGTATGGAATAGGGAAAGCGGTTGTTGGGACTTGTTTTACATGTATTGAAATTTGTAATATACATACCCCACATTACCCTAGCGGGGATCTTTGCATGTTTAACACAAGTTGTGTATGGATAGTGGAATAATGATTGTCTCCCTCGAGGCTTTTAGTCATCAATGGCAATGTTCTGATTTCTACATGGTGAAATGTTAGCATTAAACCTTAGTTGTTACATACCTGGAAAGAAGTACGAAGGTGACGATTTCAGGAAAACAACTAATGGGAATTGGATAGTTTCACAGTGAACCATAACTTCGATGATTCATGAAAGAGATTCCAAGAAATATGAAATATGGAAAAGCGAGATGGGCAGAGCTTCAAAATGGGGTGACAATAGTTCCCTAGGAGGCGTGAGGACCCAAAGGTCAAATTACATGTCTCATAACTTTTGAGTGAAAGCGTATGGCTTCTGAGAAGGGGTATGATGTAGAGTCGGCCACTAAATTTGTATGTCGCGGAAATCTGGGTGTTGTTGTTAGGTCATGGAAAAATGGAAGTGTAATCTAGAGCCCACCTACTCGGGAATCCACAATCTGAAAAGTTGCTAGGCATCGAATGGAATGGGAAGCCCGGTCACGATTGGTCATTGATATAAAGGTATGAGTGTAAATGTGAACCCATGAGTCTGCTAACCCGCACAGTTAGACATTTTTCGGAAAAAGCGACTAAGTAACCAAAAAGAGAGAGAGAGTAGGAAAAAAATGAGAATTTGGTTAAGTATAGAAGAGGGAAAGAAGGCTAATATATTCAAATCTGTAATAGATATCCCCATTTCTGGCAAGACACTGTATGTTTATGGAGAATTTTTATACTTATTGCATATACTTGGAAATAGGTGTGAAGGGGGGCGGGCATAGGAAACAACGACTAGAATTTGAAAATTTTGTTGAACCATACTTGGAAATAAGTGTGAAGGTGGCGGGCATAGGAAACAACGACTAGGAATTGGAAATTTTGTTGAACCCGCCAACCCGACGATCCACAAAAGAGATTCCAAGAAATGGCCAAGTGTGGAAAGAGATCAGATGAGCTTCAAAATAGGGTGACAAGGGTTCCCGAGGAGACATGAGGCCCTGCCGGTCAAATTGTATGTCTCAAAACTTTTGAGTGAAAAATGTGTAACATGGAAGAGGGGATGATGTGGGAGTATGGAAGTCAATTTGTATATTGCAGAAGCCCGGGTTCACAGAACAATGTAAGTGCAATTTAGAAACTGCCTGTGCGGGAACCCGTGATCGAAAAAGTGGCTAGGTATGGAAAGGGGAAGCGCTCGGTTGGAATTGTGATATAAAAACATGAGTGCAAATGTGAACCTGTGAGTCCGCCAACCCGCACAACAAGACATTTTCGGAAAAACGACTCAGTAACCAGAAAGAGAAAATACAGGGGAAAAAGAAAGGGGAATTTGGTTAAGTATAGAAGAGAGAAAATAAGGGGATAAAAGAGAGTGGGAAAATAGAAAAGCGGAGGGCAATTTTCGTAAGCGAGAATTGGTCTCAAACAAGCCCCATTGTTGCAAAACCATCATTTTCAAGTCCAATATTTTATCCACTTACTCGTTTTCTATTGTGCTTGTACCATTAAAAAGGGTGTGAGCAAATGCTTTATTGAAGATTTGTTTTTATTGCAACTTGTGGGAGTAATTGTGTTCTTGATACATTCTTCAATGACTTTGACATATTATTTTAAGTATTAAACTTCTTGCATGATGGGTTGTTAGCATTAAAGCTTAATAATTGCATATCTAGAAATAACAATGATGAACTTGAATTTTAATATTGTGGTTGATTTCATAGTCCCATTTAACTTCAGCCACAATATATCATTTTTTTTTTTTTTATTCACGAAGAAGAAATTTGGTCATTTCATTAATAAAGTAAAAGTGCTCAAATAGAGGCCATGGGATGGAAAACTAATAAAATGTTTCCTTTTGGAGTAAAGGAATCAAGGAAGTGAAAGGGAAATAAGAAATCGTTTTCTCAGCAAGGTTGAGATGAAAATAAAACTTCTAGGGCGGGGCCCCAACTGCCACATCGTGAATTAGTGTTGCTATGTTCTATTTACATTACAAATAGAATTGAATGTTGGTTTGAAACTGTCTGAAATTCATTTATGTTTCCATAGAATCCTGATGGGATTGACATAATGCATTGTCATATAATTGTTCAATGCTCCATATTAGATCAAATTACTTGAGCCAATACAATATTCAAGAATTATGAGACTATCTAACCATGCAAATGAGAAGAGGTGTTAAATTCAGCAAAGAAGCAACAACCAAGATTCCAAGGAAATGTTTTTAATAGTAAATCCATAAAAAAAAATATTGGGCAGTTTATATTTATCCATAGACATTGGACCGAGTTCTTTGCACAGAAGCATTGAACATATTTGTCATAAATACAGGTACATGAGCTACAAAAAAAAAAGAAACATGCATACAATTATGTGTTGTTCCTCTAGTGGGACAACATGCAGGAGCCATTAAGATGCTCTTCAACATGCATACAAAACTTACTACCATGATTTTTTAGGAAGTCCTTGAAGTCTTCTCCTCGGAAGGTCAATGTTGATTGCCGCAATCTCAATATCTTGTGGAATACCCGAGGCAACAAACAAACAAGAGAGTGGTTCCGCAGTGGAATAATTCTTTGGCTTGAAGCAAGTTAGCAACACTATTTCTCTTGACGCTGGAAATCTAGAGACATTGTAAAGCACCACTGAATTGTACAAATAACAAGGAAAAGGCCCCGGTGAGAAGAGTTTCCAATCTGCGACCACCACTGCCAAGAGCACGACATCCTACAACATCGCTCCAACGACCCACCCCAACAAGAAAGCAACCCATAATTCTTCAAATGTAGGAGGTCATAAGAACCCATCCTCACGGTAAAATTTATAGTTCTCGCAAGCTTCCCGTGAGGAATAAGAGAAAAAACGTTGTAGGGTAAGCGAAAGAGCCCGAAACTGAAAGTGAGGACACACCGAGAGACCACCTCCTTACATTCGAAGTCTTCAGGGATACAACCCACATGAGCAATTCGAGAGGTCCAAATTAATTCGTTCTGGGTGGAAGGGGACCAAGAGACCCCCTCCTTACAGGCAAAGACTTCAAGGACACAGGTTGCACGAGCAATTCCAAAGGCCCAAATTAGTTTGTTCTGGGCGGAAGGAGATGAGTAGTAGGAATATGCCTTGCACCAGTGGGATTTTTGGTCCTCATCCCCTAAGATGTTAATTGTATATCCATAGAAAAAGAGAGTGGTCCCACAATTGAATAATTATTTGGCTTGAAATATATCTATGGGCGCATTAAGAGACCATTTCCTTATAGTGAAATACTTCCGCCCATAACATACTAATTTGGGCCTCTGTAATTCCTATTCTCGAGCTTCAAAGCAACTATTTTGTTCAACATCAGTTTCTTTTCTGAAAACCCTTCCTTTGGTATCGTCAGGGCCTCCATCGTCGAGTCGAGAAGTGCCCCCCATTATGGTTGATTTCAATTTGGGCGCAAGAGTGGGAACACCATTTGCATCATCCATCAAATCATCTTCTTTCGGCTTGAAATCAACTGCATCAACCTCTACGCCAGCCGTCAACGCATGCAGGCGAGTTGTCTGAGTAGGGGGGGTTGCCTTCAAATTCTTTGGCTTGAAATATATCTCTTGATGCACTAAGGGACCATCTCCATTTTTTATTCTGGGCAGAGGGAGATGAGTAGTAATAATATGCCCTGGAGCACTGGAACTTCTGGTCATCATGCCCGAAGGTGTTTACTATATCTAAATAGAATTGTTGTCGAACTATTGCCATACGTTAATGAGAATATTCATTTTCTCTAGATGATGTTTGAAATGAACATTCATAAGGGATAATATAAACCTCCGCAAATCTTGGTTTAATGCGTATTAATGGGAGATCTCATCGAGCCTTTCGTTGATCAATGACAATCTCTACGGTTCGTGCATAATGAGTTGTTACCATTAAAGATTACTAATTTCATTTAGAAAAAAGTGCGAAGGTGGCGGTGACGATGAAGAGCGATTAAGGATTAGAGATTTCCTGAATTCACCAACCAGATGACGCGCGAAAGATATTGCATGATGCTTGAAATGAACAGTTGGAAAGGATAACAAAACCCTCCACAAATTTTGGTTTAACTCATATTAATGACGGATCTCCTCCAACCTTTCATACATTAATGACAATATTAACGGTTCCTGCACGATGAGATATTAGCATTAAAGCTTAATAATTGCATATCTAGAAAGAAGTGCGAAGGTGGCAGGGATGGCGAAGAGTGATTAAGAATTGGAAATTTCGTCAACCTGCCAACCCACGAAAGAGATTCCAAGAAATGGCCAAGTATGGAAAGCGGTCGGTCGGGCTTCAAAACAGGGTCACAAGTTATACTCAGGAGACGTGAGGGGACAATGGTCAAATTGTATGTCTCCAAAATTTTGACTGCAAAATGTGTAACATGGAACATGGCACAATGACGGATTTCGGCGGTCAATTTGTATATCGCGTAATTTCAGGTGTTGTTTGTAGGTCGCAGAACAATGGAAGCACAATGTTGAGCAAGCCTGGCCGGGAACCGATGATGGAAATAGTGGCCAAGTATGCAATGGGGAAGCGGTTGGTCGGACTCGTGATATAAAAGCATGAGACATATTCTGAACAAGGCATATTAACAGGCTTGAAAATAGGGCCACAAGTTATACTCATGAGACTTGAGGGCTCAATGGTCAAATTGTATGTATCCCAACTTTTGATTGCAAAATGTGTAACACGAAACAGGGCACAATGACGGACTTTGATGATCAATTTTTATATTGTTGAACTTCGGGTGTTGTATGTAAAAACATGAGACATTTGGAAAAACGACTAAGTAACCAGAAAGGGAAAGTAAAGGAGAAAAAGAAAGGGGAATTTGGTTGTCAATTTGTAGATCGGGGAAGTCCGGGTGTTGTTTGCAGGCGACAGAACAATGGAAACGTAATGTTGATCCCGCCTACCTGGGAACCCGCGATCCAAAAGAGTTGTTGAATATGGAACGAGGAAGCGATCGGTCGGACTCGTGATATAAAAGCATCATTGGAAATCTGAACATGTGAATCTACCAACTCCCGCACCTAGACATTTTTCGAAAAATGACTAAGTAACTAGAAATGGAAAGCATGGGGAAAAAAGAAAGGGGATGACAATTTTCAGAAGCGGGAATTGGTGTTAAGAAATCCCCATTGATGGTCTTAATAGTAACTATGAAGTGCATTAAATAGGTGAACATGCTCTTCAATCAAGGAATAGATAAAGCGAGTCATGCTTATAGTTTCCAGGATGTGTTTGTATAAGAGAAGCATAAAAAAGCCACAGGAAAATCAATTTTGGGATGTTTAAGTAAAATTATTGTACTGTCAAGTTCACCGTAAGTATAACAACAATGAATTTTAATTTTAATTTTCTGTGGTTGATAAGATAGTTCCATTGGACTTCACATAACATATATCCTTTTATTTCAAAATATTTCTGAAGGTGAATTTTGGTAATTTCATTGATCAAGTAAAAGTGCTAAAACGAGCCACATACTACATTTGCGTTAGAGAGCTTATATTAAAAGAAAAAGCAAGTCTTGTATATTCTTTAAGATCATAGAAAAATCGCCAAGATCCTGAATGTATCATTAATTTTCCAGAACGAAGCATACAACCAAGAGCCAAGTAAACACCAAATGTATTGAAAGTTGAGGCACAAGGAAACACATGAACACAGAAGGCGCGAAGGGAGATCCCACAAGGGTCCATAGAGTAGTACGCATCGACCTATGCATTAAACAATTTGATATTAAAAAAACACACGTGGCATTGGTTTTATCTTACATGTGGTATATGTTCCCATGAGAAAATAACTGGGCCCATGAGAACCCTGAACTACAACAAGAAAGCACATGAACAAAATTCTGCCAAACACAAGATAACGCAAAACCAACGAAGATTCAACATTGTATCCCAGCTATAACCAAACCCCCAAATGGGCACCAAGAAACTTGTCTATTACTATTTTACCATGAAGCAAGATCACTATGGACATTTTCTTCTGATAGTGCTATGTTCTATCACTAAAAGTTCTAACAATGCCAAATTTCCAATATTATTGGAAATGCCTGATGGTTCCGTTTAGAGGAGAAATCCATTTCAACGGTTCAAAGGATGGGCCTGATTTATTCACAGTTGGATACTTTGTATGGGGTTTGTCCTCATGCTTCCCATTTCTGGACTGAACTATCTTATGCGCTTTCTGTTCAATTTCCCATGGCACTGCAAAATTCTATTCATATCCTCATTGGGTGGCATGGACATATACATATGAGATTGTTTTGTTTCCTGCCAACGCTTGATATGGTTTTTTTTTTTCCAATTGATATGCAGTATTGCATTGTCCTCATTTAAGGTAAATTTTCTATGGATCTGAAAGTCGCACAACATGTAGACACTGTTTGCCTTTTTCTGTAGGTATACTTCATATGGAAATTATGCTAGCCCAAGAAGCACATCTTGTAACAGAGGTTGTCTAATTGTACAATGTGCGATTGTGTTGTCGACGGTTTAGATGGCAACGTTGAGGCAATGTCTATATATGTAAGAGCATTTTTTATTGCATCGTAGACAATCAATTGTATCATCATTTATGAAATTAGAGGCAGAAGCAGGAGAGTTGCATTTGGCACATACATGCTCGAAGGGGGTCGAGTATGCATTCGCTACAACCAAAACACACTCAACCTGGGCACGTCGGCATAACAGTTAATATATTGAACAATATAATATACAACTGCACAACAAAAAAAGGCTGCAAAAAATTGGTGAAGGCAATTTGTATGAGCAAAGTGAGGATGAAATTGTATATGTATACACAGAACAGTTGTCGAGCTAGTTAGTTTCTTGAGATCCTGTACTATGTATGTTCACAATTCTGTTACAAATGTTGTTTGGGTTGTGAGAAAGATCCTTTCTTTAACATCTCTTTTCTTTGTTATATTTTTGAAGAGCATAAGTGGAAATTTTCCTTTTTGCAATTGTTGTTTTATTGAGGAAAACAAATTTGAATAAGTGTTGAACAATTGCAGCTGCAACATGGAACAGTGCAATAGTTGTGTAACATAACAGAGATACATGGACATGTGAAAGTAAAGGACAAAACTGGTTATGGAGAACGGTACCATTGGCTTATCTTTGTTTGACTCTCCATATTTTATTTGGAGAATGTGTTGCGAGCCAAGTTTTCTCATGAGTGTGACAACTGCACCAATGATTTTGATTGGGTAAGTGTCATTGCTTTGTGCAAGTTGGATAATTGTTGTGTTCGATACGAAACAATATTCTGAACAAATAGTGGGAATTTTTTCCACAATACTTGTTTTGTTGAGCGATATAATCTGATCAAAATCACCACGATCATATACTGTTTTGGGCAATATATTAAAATTTGTAATGGATATCCCATTACCTGGCAATATCTTTTCTGCATGTTTCTAGACAAGTTGTGTAGGGATAGTCAGTGTGACTGTCATCGGGGCTTCGTTGTCTATTATGTCAGCATGCATAATGGATCTAGTTTTTTTTTCCTTATCCAAGTAGGTGATATAGATGACCATTATGTCCCCGACGAACACTTGTCCAATTCGACGGTTGTTCAAGCCTTCTATTGATAGTATTTTGGGTGTTATAAGTTTAGACCTAGTGACATTTTTTGAAATGGAAAAGTAATGTGAATGGTAATCTGCATTATTTTTTTGTTTTCTTTTTATCCTGGCATAAATGTACAAGTAGACGCACAACTTGGATGAAGTATGGAGGCCAGAGTTTTTCAACCAGACCTTTTAGTCTGCAGAACTTGCGCTATGTTCAGTGTCTCACTTGCGCTTGTCAATACTTCTTGTGAACCGCAAAGTATGTGTTGTAGATGACATCAACATATTTATCATGGCATAGATGAATAAATAGCTCATGATATTTGTTAGGTAAACACATCAGGATCACACTGTATGAATATTTACCTTTGGCCTTGTCATTCTGTTGATGTTTGCGATGATTGACTGCTCATGCCCATGCCACTAGTCCAACTTTTTCTGATGCAAGCATGTGTAGATGAACATTGGAAGGACTAAATAAGCATATGCATTGTATATTTTCCATAATTGTTTTGAATGTCACATATAGGATCAAAGGAGATGGAATACAAAATAGGGTGTCAATGGATACTCAAGAAACATGAGGACTTGACAGTCAAATTGTAAGCCTCGTATTTTTTTACTGCAAAAATGTGTAATAGGGAATAGGGCATGATGGGGGAGTACAACAACCAATCTGTATATTGTGGAACCCCCAGAGCTATAGGCACAATCTTGAGCCCGCCAGCCTAGGAACCCGCGATAAAAAAAGTGGCTAAGTATGGAATGAGGAAGTCGTCGGTCAAAGTCATGATATAGAAGCATGAGTATAAATGTGAACCCATGAGTCCGCCAACCCGCGGACCAAAACATTTTCGGAAAGGCGACTAAGCAAAGGAACCAGAAAGAGAAAGTAGAGGAGAAAATCAAAGGGGAATTCAGTTAAGTATAGAAGAGGGGAAAAAAGGGATAATAGAGAGTGGGAAAATAGAAATGGGGAGGACAATGTTTGGAAGCGGGAAGTCTCAACAAAGGCCCATTATTGCCAAATCATCATTTTCTAGTCCAATATTGTATGCACCTACTCGTTTTGTGTGTTTGATTTACTATCCCAGTTGGTATACCTTTTCGAGCATTGTACTTCGGCCCCCTCTGCTGTGGCATATACAAATTCATCTTCTTGTCCAAGTAATCTATTTCTTTCAATGTAGAAATGCATAAAATACAGTGGACATGAAGGTAAGTTAGTATGTAGAAAGACATCTAAAAAATAAATACAGTTATATTAATTTCAATGTAGGAGCACTGAGAATACAATTCACATGAAGATATGTTACTATGTAGGAATATACATAGTATCTACATACAATAAATTAGATGCAAATCAGTAGAACAAGTAGAACAAATATACATACAATAAATGAAATACTAAACAATGGAATATGAAATAAGAGTAGAAGCATGCACCTTTGTATCTCCTCTTCTACATTTAAGGCAAAGAGTCCCTCGTCTTCTCCAGTTATTCTGTTTTTTTGAATGTAGCAATGCAGAAAATACAATGGACATGAAGGTAAGTTCGTATGCAAGAAGACATGTAAACAAACAAACAAATTTTGATTTATTTCAATGTAGCAACACATAGATACAATTGACATGAAGATAAGTTATTATGTAGGAAGATACCCAGTATCTACATACAATAAATTAGGTGCAAAGCAGTAGAACACATATACAAACAATAAATGAAATACAAAACACTGGAATATGAAATAAGAGTACAATAATGCACCTTTGTATCTCCTCTTATACATTTGTGGTAAAGTGTCCTTCCTCTTCTCCAGTTATTTTGTTTGTTTCAATGTGGGAACGCACAAAATACAATGAACATGAATGGAAGCTGGTATGCAAGGGAGAACAAGTAATATGTACATACAATAAACGAGAATCAAAGGAATAGAATAAAAGAGAGTTAGAAACATGAACCTTTGCTTTTCTTGATCCATGGTTGTAATTATATAGAATTTTTCTTGTCCAAAATATATTACAATCCAGAAAATATTAAAAAAACGCATGGTCATAGTTGAATGATTTGGTTTTGCGCAACAAAGTATCCAGATATGCTTTGAGACATGGAAATATAATTTTGTAATATCTTTGATGTATATTTCATATTTCAAGTACAAGACAAATTGTATCGTGGTCAGACCAGTTTGTGTATAGGATAAAGAGGTTGTATTGTGATATGGGCACATTTCACCATATATGGTTAATAAGTGCGTTTTTCACATGTTTTATCTAAACCAAAAGAAAGCGGACATTGTAATTGCACATGTAGTTGTCCAATTATTTGTTATGCCACTATTTTGTAGCATGTCAACATTGAAGTATCCTATAATGATAATGGTTTCGTCCAAATGTAAATGGTGTGATGCATTTGAGAACACATTCATTTTGTTAGAAATGTTGCACATGAAGCGACATAGAAATTGAATATTGCAATTTGCAATCCACGAAACACCACTCTTGCTAGCACCATCTCAATATCTTTTTCTTCTACAAGAACATTTTGCAAAGGCATGTAGGTATGGTTAAGAGTTAGGAGAAAAAATTGGAGATAAATTTAAGAGCAGGATGGAAAGATATGTCAATTTTGTGCAATTTTGTTGTAGCCTAGGCACATTTGTATCATACCTAGCCCTTCTACGCCTACATCCAGTTTTCTTCTACAAGAAAATCCTGCAAAGGAAACAAGCTTGACATCGTATTTTTCATTCGAAAGACACGGGTTCGATTCCTGTACGGGATAGGCAGGTACGGGATAGGCGATAAATTTCGACTTCGTCACACACAGAAAAGGACCGAAATTTGCAATGCTAGAAAAAATGACAGCCATAGTCGTGCACACGAAATTGGCATCGACATGGTGTAGAGCATCGGGAAAAAATCGGAGGAAAATTGAAGAGTAGGAGAAAACGATATGCCAACCTCTATGCAAATTTTGTAGGACAAGAATGATGAATAAATACTTAAACATTGTTACTTGCAAAATGAAAACAACGAATAGTAAACAACTAACATGAATGAAAGTATACTATTGAAACTTACTCGTTAATGATGAACGACAGAACCACAAGTCCACTTACGGGTGCAAGACTTGAACACTACAAAGTGAAAAAAAACATCTCCAACTGTTGGCGCAGGACCCCAAGCTTGCAAAGCCGAAGCAAACAAAAGCAAGCAACAAGCAAGAAACCAACAAACAAGCACCAACATGCCCAACTGCAACTACAAGACCTCAAACTCGCAAACTTGAATTAAACAACAACAAACATCAACTGACGAACCAACGAACCGAAGAACAAGCAACAACCATTGAACCAGTAAACAACATATGTATCTTCAATGATGACCAAATTGCATCCCAAGGACAGAAGAAATTTGAAACATATGATGACCATGCGAGTGGAAATAATTAAACATTCTTACTTGCAAACTACAAATAGTAAACAACAAAGAATGAATACAAATGAAATTATGGCATTGAAACTTACTCGGCAACGATGAACGACAAAAGCGCGGGTCAAATTGTGGGTGCAATACTTGAACCCCGCAAAGTCAAAAAACAACTCCAACTGTGGATGCAGGACCCCAACCCTGCAAAGTTGAAGCAAACAAAAGCAAGCAACAAGCACCAACAGGTCTTACCGCAGGTGCAGGTCCTCAACCTTGCAAAGTTGAACCAAACAACAAGAAGAAGCAACTGACGAACCAACGAACAAGAAGTAGCCACCGAACCAGTAAACAATATATGTATCTTCAATGATGACTAAATTGCATTCCAAGCATAGAAGAAGTATGAAACATACGATAGCTATGCAACTAGTGGTGGACAACAATATTGTCCAAATTCATTGCAACATTATATGGAAAAATTCGAGGAAAAATGTACTGTGAGAAGCCTATTTAGGTAAACATTTAAGGTTGTCAGTGTTGTTTAAGGTCCTTGCGCTATGCAAACATTTAAGTTTTCAGGCCTGTTTAAGGGCCTCGTGCTATGTAAACATTTAAGTTGTCAAGCCTGTTCAAGTACCTCAAAAAGAGTGTCAATGCTCTAAACTTTATGTATGTAAACATTTCAATACAAATAGAAATAATAAAAACATTAAAAAACAACGTTCATGCTCAGAACTTTCGGTATGTAAACATTTGAGTAAAAATTTAAGAATTAAAAAAGAGCGTCCAAGCTCAAAAATTTGGATATCTAAACATTTACAACATTGGGAACAACGAAGCTGGCAATAAGACTTCCAATCTATTCTCCAATAAGACAATGACATATAAGGTTTTTTTTATTATATAAAAAATAATGTTTTTACTTTTGTAGTTCGAACAATACAAATGATGCGAAAATTTATAGTCAAAGGACATATTAATATGAAGTCAATGAGTTATCGATCGCTATAGTCCCTCTACGCCTTCGACATGGACTAATAAAAGAGGTGTTGCTAAAGTTAGCGGGGGCAGAAAAAATCTAGTTCTTCCTGGTAATTTAGCAAGTCTTTTAGATGCCTCTCATTGATACTAGAGCTACATGTGACTTAGAAGGGTGCAGGCGGGTGTCAGGGTTAACCGAGAATTTCACGGTGTTTAGATTTGTTAATGTGTTCAGATTTGTTGTAAATCTTTATACTATAAGAAAGAAAAATTGAAGCATATAAATAAAAATAAATGTAATCAACTGTCAATCTACCTATGATGTGATGATTTGAGATGATTTGCATAAAGTACATTATCAATCAACTACACATTAATTATATTATTTAAAGCATAATACAAAATACATTACTAACTATATTATGTGAATTTATAGAATATTTTAGAAATTTTAGATTTTTAAATTAAATTTAATTATCAATAAATAGTTATCAAATCAAATAAAAATTGTTTAATTAACCATATCTACTAATCAAAATTCAAAAAAATCAATTTTAAAAAATTTGAAAAACAATTTTTAATATTTTAATAAATTAATTTAATGTAGATTTATAGAACATTGTAAAAACTTAAAAATTGTTTAATCAACCATATCCACTAATCAAAATTCAAAAAAATCAATTTGAAAACAATTTTTAATATTTTAATAAATTAATTTAATGTAGATTTATATAACATTGTAAAAACTTTATTAAAAACATAAAAATTAAATCAAATAATTGAAAATCAAAATCAAAGTATTTTGACTCTTAAACAATTAGGATAATAATTTTATGGGATGTGGATCTTTTCCACATTTATTATGTTGCACCTATCCATAAAATAGAATAGAATAATTTTAACAATTATTATGTTGCACCTATCATAAAATATAATAGAATAAAATGGGATGAGGTCTTTTCAACAGTTATTATGTTGCACCTATCCAAAACTCCTCTTTAGTTTGATGATGTACAATTAGGAGCTATTAAAGTGATGTATATTTCCACACAATGTGTAACCATTTTTCATTTTTGAAAGTAGAGCTTGTCAAGTTATATGCTATGGTTGGATTCAGTATCAACAATGAGTTTCATTGGCCTAATTTGTCTTAGTTTATAGCAATACGTGCACTAGCATGCTCAAGAATATTAAAAATATGCAAATCTAATATTTATGCTATGGTTGCATTCAATATCAACAATCAGTTTCATTGACCTAATTTGTCTTACTTAATAGCAATAAGTGCATTAGCATGTTTAAGAATATTAAAAAAATGCAAATCTAAGTGCATTAGTATGTTCGAGAATATTAAAAAAATGTAAATCTAATATTTAGTGCATATTCTTAAAAAGGGAATTGAAATAATTTTGAAGGTTGGAAAGTAAGGTTGATTTTTTTGACATAAAATAATTTGTCCACACTAATCCTTGGATGTGCACTAATCCTTGGATATGCAAGTTTGTTTTAATACATGTTTTTAGAGTCTTAACTTTACTATGCAAAAGATCAATGTAAAAAAAAAGTGATGCATCAAAGTAAAAAATAGAGAATGCACAAAATGAGTATTTTGCATTAGTGGTAAGAATCCATTCTTTCCCAATTGAGTATATTAATGTATATATAAGAGTATATTAATGTATATATAATCATAAGTGTATATATAATCATAAGTGAATTATAATTTTTCTTTACATTTTATTTCTTAAATTCATTCTTTCCCAATTGAATATATCAATGTATATATACTCATAAGTGAATTATAATTTTTCTTTACATTTCATTTCTTATTTTACATGATACCTCACATACATACCACATAACAAAAGTAGACACACTTTTAATTATATCCAAGACATGTGATCATTACATTATGACATGATGGAGGTAGATTATGATATATATTTGATTAGAGATCAATCATGGGAATGTGATGCTTAACTTCATGTGTACCAAAAAAATGCCCATCCTTTATGCCATTCCTCTTTCATGTGGACCACTTCAGCTCCCCCAATTATGTACACTATCCCAAGAATACGTCCCATATGATTCATTATAGGGTTTGAGGGGAAGCACATTGGTAACCTCCTTTTTTCCTTGATAGGCAAGGTTGAGGGGTAGCACCCCCATAGGGGTGTGGGGGAAGAACCCATGAAGTCTCTATAATATTTAACATAATGAATTTGAGCTACATGCACCAAGTTCCAACTTACACAAACCCACCTTAATGGCTTGCATGCACCGACCTCGATGACACATACACACACACTTCAATAGTTCATGCATGTATCGAGAATGCAACATATCACTAACATTGTATGTCAATAACAACACATGGTGCACTATGAGATGAACAATCATCGACAACTATGACACTAGAACATCATTAGCAAGTGACTAGTCATCCTTGTAACTACATGTAATTCCTAGTATGTATAGTGCATATTATACAAATATAGTAGCATATCATATTTTCTTTTTCATGCAACATATCCTTTTATTGTAATATAAACACCATTATAGTATGATTTTCTTTATGTATGTTTCACTCATTTATTTTCTTCATTTTTGTTCATGTTTCTATGTCCATAACCTGATAAGTCCTTTACTTAAATTCTCATTTGATTTACATAATAGAATAATACCATTGGTATCAAAGCAATAAACTAGAAGCAACATGGTTGGCATGTTCATCCATGACTCTTGATGCCCATTAACACTTATTTGAATATCCTTGCATGAATCTTCAACCCTCCTCTATTTTTTATTATCTACCTACCAAAGTGCAAGAGACCTTTATGATCACATCAAAAGACACCACAACACTATTAAATGGAGGAATGTATTATTTTGGATACTCTCAATTGATAAATACAAGATATCATGGACAAGCTCATGAAAATTATGAATAATATCACAAGTGTAGATGGATTCTCCAACAATGGTTTTAAAGTGCCCTTCGGTGGAGTGGCATAGATTTAGGACCTCCAGATTTGATAGTTCCAGTCATATTTCACCATGATTGATCTTATAGATTGTGACAAAGTAACTATTGTCCCATTGAAGATGTCCACCATAACACATTGTTGGTGGGAGAACCTCATTGAACAACACATCATAGACAAGAAGCTCCCCAATGATACATGGGAAGACCTTGTCACAATAACAAAATAATCTTTCTATAGTCCTCTTAAGCATAAGGAGTGGCTAAACAAACAATGGAGTAGTTGCACCAATGCATAGACTAGATTGTCTAGAGCTATATCGATGAGTGCTATCAACTCAAGGCAAAGTTGTGTAGTATTGATTTAGAGAAGCACAAAGTCCTAAAGTATATAATTGGTCTTAGCCCCTATCTTTAGCATAAAAAATCATGACTCCAAGCCATCAAATAGTTCAACACCTCACTAATAGAAACCAATAAAGAAGACCATGCCACCAAAGAATATGAAGCTATATGGAAATCCCAACAATGGGAAATGGCATGACTATAATGAGTCACCTTTCCATGACCAAAATAACTTTTGAGCATGTGCAATCTTCATCACAAGACACACACTTACATAA
>SNQJ01S0002372.1:517016-538703 GCA_010110895.2 Picea sitchensis
TATTTTCTTTTTCATGCAACATATCCTTTTATTGTAATATAAACACCATTATAGTATGATTTTCTTTATGTATGTTTCACTCATTTATTTTCTTCATTTTTGTTCATGTTTCTATGTCCATAACCTGATAAGTCCTTTACTTAAATTCTCATTTGATTTACATAATAGAATAATACCATTGGTATCAAAGCAATAAACTAGAAGCAACATGGTTGGCATGTTCATCCATGACTCTTGATGCCCATTAACACTTATTTGAATATCCTTGCATGAATCTTCAACCCTCCTCTATTTTTTATTATCTACCTACCAAAGTGCAAGAGACCTTTATGATCACATCAAAAGACACCACAACACTATTAAATGGAGGAATGTATTATTTTGGATACTCTCAATTGATAAATACAAGATATCATGGACAAGCTCATGAAAATTATGAATAATATCACAAGTGTAGATGGATTCTCCAACAATGGTTTTAAAGTGCCCTTCGGTGGAGTGGCATAGATTTAGGACCTCCAGATTTGATAGTTCCAGTCATATTTCACCATGATTGATCTTATAGATTGTGACAAAGTAACTATTGTCCCATTGAAGATGTCCACCATAACACATTGTTGGTGGGAGAACCTCATTGAACAACACATCATAGACAAGAAGCTCCCCAATGATACATGGGAAGACCTTGTCACAATAACAAAATAATCTTTCTATAGTCCTCTTAAGCATAAGGAGTGGCTAAACAAACAATGGAGTAGTTGCACCAATGCATAGACTAGATTGTCTAGAGCTATATCGATGAGTGCTATCAACTCAAGGCAAAGTTGTGTAGTATTGATTTAGAGAAGCACAAAGTCCTAAAGTATATAATTGGTCTTAGCCCCTATCTTTAGCATAAAAAATCATGACTCCAAGCCATCAAATAGTTCAACACCTCACTAATAGAAACCAATAAAGAAGACCATGCCACCAAAGAATATGAAGCTATATGGAAATCCCAACAATGGGAAATGGCATGACTATAATGAGTCACCTTTCCATGACCAAAATAACTTTTGAGCATGTGCAATCTTCATCACAAGACACACACTTACATAAGAAGTTGCATGTGAAGATGCACCAACCTCAAATTCTCCATGTATTCCATAAATTGGATGTACCCCAAATTTTCCTCCAATGATGTTTGACGCCACGGTTATCCCAACAGAGGACGAGAACCTTCATTAACCACTCACACAACCATATCAAAGATCAACACACTGATGTTTTGACGTGGTAAAACGCCTATGGGGAAACATCCACGACCCCAACCAACGTGGCCAGTTGGAGCACTTTATTAATGTAAAATAAAAATATCACAAAGAGATTTACAAGAGAGTTTCTCACAATCGATCATCAACAAATGACCCTCCACGCTATTTAAATAGAGATCATGGACTAATTAGGTGTTAAGCCATAGATCAATGTAGTTGTTAAGATCAAGGAAAATATGATTCGTCGGATCACTCTACGTCAATAACATATCGTGATCGTCAGATTACCTAACTACATGATTCATAAATTCTTAGAGACCATTTAAATCTCTAAAATATCCATATTAGCATCTATCTTGATTCATAATAATTCTTGATTGTATTGAGGTGAATTGCAGAATATATGTGAATATGCTTCTTATCCAAAAGATGCATGAAATGATGAAAAACTTGAAGTATAAATGAAATAACACAACAAAAAATAAAAGAACTCAAATTACATATGTAGATGACATATATATCTTCATCTTCAAGTCCTTTTTCCTAGTACAATTGTTCATAATCATCTCAAAATACCAAATTACATTACAACGTGGTCTTACAAAGACATTCTTGAGGACACTCCGAAAATCCATTGCTAAAACTCATAAACAAAGCTTATATTTGAAATCCTTGCGAAATTCTGAGTTCAATGAGTATAAAGTTGACTATATTCTAAACAAGTGTTGAAAAAGATTTTTTTTTACATGTATAATGAGACTATGTGTCTCACACATGCAAAATTGGACTAATACTTTTACAAATGACCTCTTATAATAAAATATACTTCAAATTCATAATCCTTGTAAGAAAACGATAAAAAATCACTATAAACATGACCACCTTTCTCTCAAAAAGTCTCCAAGGCTCTTGGCACACAAATCAAGACTCTCATGAACTTGTTGTCTTGAATGGCATGCACTTCGAGGCTTTAAATAGGCTGGGCACCTCCCATTCAGAATCTCGTTGGTTTAAAATATTAATTGCAGGCGTTGGGTCCCAACTGAACACCTTGGTATGTTGGTTAGAATGATGGAATATAGGGCATAGGTCACGGGTTCAAATATGCACACCATTCCCCATTTGGCATATATAACAAAATATGAATTTAAATAAATTATATTCATTCAAATATTCCAATGGACAGTTAGCTTGGTTGGTTAGGGCATCAGGTTTGTTATTATGAGGTCTTGGGTTTGATTCCTATGAGACATATATATAACCAAATTTTTGTTACCTAGGCCAACTTGGGAAAACTGTTAGAGCCACGTGGTGCAATTCCATTGGGCCACGTGTCACACCCTTATTCGTCTAATTGTGCCAACTGTACCTACTAATTGGATTTCCACATCACTTCCAATTGTGTTGTTGACATCACCTCTGTACTGCCACATCATCTGTACGATGACACGTGACACTTTTTTATTGGTCCAACTGTACCCTGAAAATGCCAAATCCGGGTGACACGTGGTAGCTTGTCATGCTTCCACGTCACCAAGATGGTGTTAGCATGATGTCACTCTTTCAGTCATATACCTGTACGGACAGGCCATGTGGCACCCTTTCTTTGACTTTTGCCCTAGTTTGACCAAACTTTGACCGCTCATAACTTTTGCATACGAACTCTGTTTGAGACAATTTTTCGATGTTGGAAAGCTATCACCGATCTCTACGCAATGAAGTGGTTTTCAAGAGAATTTGAGAAAGTCAAATTTTGAGAATTTATGGGTCCTTCTGGTCCTCTGTCAGCGTTTAGGATCTTCCTTGATCTCTGTGAGTGTTCCTGGATCCTCCTGGATCACACCTCCCCAATGAAGAACTTTTGGACCTTCAAAAGTATGGATTTTTCAGAAATGAAGTGAGGATGTTATCGCCTCACTTGTCCAACATCATCCATCCAACCTGCTTGGATAACGAGCACCCGACTCACCATAACCATAATGAAGACTAAAACAACAGTGCTGACCAAGTTAACTATTCTATTAAATTCACAAACTTCATCATTCATTGTTGTAGTATCCAACCATACTCCATTGATTAGTAATAAACTGAAAAACAAAATTGAATATACATATGCGAAAGAGAATGAACCATCAACATATTTTCCCTTCTTAATAAGAACAACATCAACCAAAGGACTTGTTCTGCTTTCAACCGTAGGCTATAAATTTGGATCTTTGATACTAGCATTAGCTAGCATGTGCCCCGTAGCGACAACTATCAAATTCGTCTCCATCTGATGAGCTCTCATAATAAACTTAATCCCATCCTTGAAAAGATGATACTTATTCTATCCCCTATAGAAAATGGCCTTCTTTTCGTACAAGTATGGACTTCACAAAACCACCCCGCAAATGTCAAGTGGAACAACGTCTAACTCTACCTCATCAATGAAACTGGATGTGATCGCAAACCATAACTTGCATTGCTTAGTTACATGTACCTGAGCATTATCACAAATCCAACCCAAAGGATACGGTCTTGCTATAAAATAAGATTCACTTGTGATCCACTATCAAAAAGTGTATCAATCTTAGTGTGATTTGAGATAACTCATAAATGGAACAGTTATTTTCTTTGCCTTCCATCAGGGATTACTTTAGACTTTGTAGAAGAAGTAAGTGAACTAAAACTTGCAACAATAGTTTTACCTTTGATGCCCATATTTGTAACCTTATTTTCATCCTCAGAATATGATCCAAGGTTTTGAACCATAGTCACGGTCTTCTTTTTACCCTTTCTAGGTTGAGCCCACTTCGGTTTCAATTCTAGATGCAACTTCCAACAATGCTTCTCATCATGTCCTTTCTTCTCATAGTGAGAACATGTAGGCTTCTTCTCTTCATCCTTCTTTGCTGTAGTTGTCTTCTTACTCTTCCCTTTTCCCTCCAACTGCTCCTCGAATTCACATGGCTCCTCTAACACATCCTCAACATGTTTTCCTTTGTTGTCTTCAAGATGTGTAGCTTGTACTGATACTTCATCAATATTAGTAGGATTTAACATCAATATAGTATGGCGAGGATATGAGTGCATACCACCAATATACTTTAGAAGAGTCTCAAGAGTTTATAATGGAATTTCCAAAGATAATGCCTTTCTCTTGAATTCCTGTGTATAAGCTTGAACATTTTTCCCTTTTCCTTGCCTTAGATGTTGCCAAGAAATCATTGATGTTTGCATATAATCTAGTGGATAAAATTGTTTTTTTAATGCAACAACACATTCAATCCAAGAAGTGATGATTTTACCATGTTGAATAAGATCAACTTGTGTTCGACTCTCCCACCATATCAAAGTTGCGCCGCTCAGACAAAGAGTAGCCAATTGTATCCTTGAAGTGTCATGTATAATTTGATATACCCTGCAATACACTTCAATTTGTTTGACCCAATTATCCAACTTCTCTGGATTCAACTCTCCATGATAAGTAGGAAAATTAAACTTAACATCTAGATTTAACAAAGGTCGATCATAAGAACGAGAAGACTTCTTAGAATGCTTTTTCCTCTTATGGGAAGAATGTTCTCTTCCATCAGAAGAAGAAGATGACGATGATGATGATGATGGGGATGGAGGAGACTCTGGAGGTTCTTCACCTTTTTCCTTCAACTTTTACCATTGTTTCAACTGGACCACCTTCATCTTGATGAGGATTTTCTCTTTTTCTTTCTAGGTCTTCCCATAATTCCTTAACCATAGTTGTCATCTCAAGAAACATCCTTCAAAATTCCTTATCATCCTTAGAAAGAACATCTTCATGCTCCATTTCTTTCCTTTGAAATACACGTTCAATATCAGGATTAAAAACTTCAAGCGTGCCTTCACCTCACTTGGATTTGGACCTCGTAAGCATCATTTACAAATACACGTCAAAACCAACTCTGATACCACTTGATCCGAAAATTATTAGATGCCATTTAAACATCTAAAATATCCACATTAGCATCTAACTTGATTCAGAATAATTCTTGATCGTATTGAGGTGATTTGCAGAATATATTTGAATATGCTTCTTATCCAAAACAACCACATGAAATGATGAATAAATTGAAGTATAAATGAGATAACACATCAGAAAATGAAATAACTTTAATTACATATGTACATGACATATATATCTTCATCTTCAAGTCCCCTTTCCTAGTACAACTGTTCATAATCATCTCAAAATACCAAATTACATTACAACATGGACTTACAAAGACATTCTTGGGGACAGTCTGAAAATCCATTGCTCAAACTCGAAAACAAAGCTTATATTTCAAATCCTTGAAAAATTCTGAGTTCAATGAGTATAAAGTTGACTATATTTTGAACAGGTGTTGAAAAAGCCTTTTTTTACACGTATACCGATACTATGTGTCTCATACATGAAAAATTGGACTAAGAGTTTTACAAATGACCTTTGATCATAAAACATACTTCAAATTCATAATCCTTGCAAGAAAACGAGAAAAAAATGACTATCAACATGACCACCTTTATCTTGAAAAGTCTCCAAGGCTCTTGGCACACAAATCAAGACTCTCATGAACTTGTTGTCTTGAATGGCACAGACTTTGAGGATTTAAATAGGGCAGGGTGCCCCCCCCGAAATCTTATCGGTTTAAAACATTAATTGCAGGCATTGGGTCCCAACTGAACCCATTGGTATGTTGGTTAGAATGTTGGAAAATAGGGCGGAGGTCATGGGTTCAAACCTGTAGACCATACCCCATTTGGCATATATAACAACATATGACTTTAAATAAATTATATCCATTCGAATATTCCAATGGAAAGTTAGCCTTCTTGGTTAGGGTGTTGGGTTTCTATTATGAGGTATGGGGTTCGATTCCTGCAAGGCATATATATAACAATTTTTTATTACCCAAGCCAACTTGGGAAAACTGTTAGTGCCATGTGGCACAATTCCATTGGGTCACATGTCATGCCTTTATTCGTCCACTTGTACCAATTGTACCTACTGACTGGATTACCATGTCACTGCCAAATGTGTTGTTGAAATCACCTCCACACTGCCACATCATTCGTTCGATGACACATGGCACTTTTTTATTGGTCCAATTGTACCCTCAAAATGTCAAGTCCGAGTGACACATGGCAACCTATCGTGATGCCATGTCACCATGATGACATCAAAATGATGTCACTCTATCAGTTATATAACTTGTATGGATAGTACACGTGGTAGCTTGTGCACCCGCCACGTGGCACTTTTGCTTTGACTTTTTCCCTGGTTTGACCAAACCTTGATCGCTCATAACATTTGCATAAAAACTCTATTTGAGGTGATTTTTACACCATTGGAAAGCTATCGCCGAGCTCTACATGAAGTAGTTTTCAAGAGCATTCAATAAATTCAAATTTTGATCATTTATGGGTCCTTTATGGTCCTCTGTGAGTGTTTCAGATCCTCTTGGATCTCTGTGAGCGTTCCTGGATCCTCCTGGATCACTACAAATGCATACTAATGCATACTAAGGAAACACACTAAGAAACACGCTTTTACCTAATGACACATTAGATCGAGTTGATCTTAACCAACTCCTAAGTTTTTAAATATCCTAACATCCCCCCTTAAGATCAACTTAGGATATTATTGAAGGATTTATAAAGGTGACACAATAGGAGAAGGAAGGAGACATTAGAGCCTATCCCCACTCAATGACAACTTCCTTAACTCCTAACGTATATAAAATTTTGGTAAACTTCACTTATGTAAGAGACTTTGTGAAAATTGTGCAACTTGATCTTTTGTAGGGGAAAATAACACTTCAATAACTCAACCATGAATGAGTTTTCCGATGAAGTGCATGTGAAGCTTGATGTGTTTGTTGTGCTGATGTTGAACTGGATCTTTGGTGAGCTTGATGCCACTTTGATTATAGCACCAAAGGATGGTCGAATTTTGTTGTTGGAATCCAAACTCTGAAATGATTCGTCGAAGCCACAAGTATTCTTGACTTGCATTAATTGTTGCTCGATACTCTGCTTCTATTGAAGAAAGAGCAAGAGCTTATTGTTCCTTATAGGCCTAAGTGACAAGTCTTGAACCAAGGCTGAAAACATAACTTGTAGTAGACTTTCAATCATCAGGGTCGCTGACCCAATTTGAATCAATGAAACCAACCAATAAAGGAGCCCTGAGTTGTAATATATCCTGAACTAAATTGTACCTTAGACATATCAAAGTGTCCTTTTAGTTGTTTTCCAGTGGCTTTCATGAGGCGATTACATATACCAGGAAAAAAGACCAACAACAAAGGAAATATCAAGACGTGCATGAGTCAAATATAAAAAGGCTACCAATGAACTGACAATACAAGGTGGCATCAACTTCAGGAGAGGTACAAGTGGCAACAAGTTTGACTCCAAACTGGAAGGGAGAAGGGGATGGTTTAGAATCATCCATGTAAAAGTGGCGAAGAAGGTCACAATCATACTTAGACTAGGAACAAAAGGTTCCTTCCTTGGTTTGCAATACTTGGAGGCCAAGGAAATAGTGCTAATATCCTAAGACGGTCATTTCAAATTTATTATTAAGGCTGATTTGCACATGGTTTAAAACTTAAGGGTCACTACCAGTGAGGATAAGATCATCAAAATAAAGAACAAGGATTATGAGATGACTTCCTACTTTCTTGGTATAGACATTAGGATCAAAATGGCATCTAAAAAAGATATTGTCAAGAAGAAAGATGTCCATTTTGGCACACCAATCTTTGGGAGCTTGCTTAAGACCATAAAGAGATTTCTTAAGGCGACAAACAAGGCTAGAGTCATTTTATACATAGCCAAGAGGTTGTTCCATTTATATTTCTTCTTGCAAATCCCCATGCAAGAAGGTGGATTTGAAATCCATCTGATGGACCTCCCATTTATGTGAGGCTGCAAGGGCTAGAAATAGGCGGATGTAATTCATTTTGGCTACATGGGAAAAGGTTTAATTATAGCCAATTCCTTGAACTTGGGAGAATCATTTGGAAACTAAATGAGCCTTGTGTATTTCAACATTCCCATCTGATGCATACTTAATTTTGTAGACCCATTTACATCTGACAAGCATTCTTCCTTTCGAAAGAGGAACAAGATCCCAAGTATCATTCACCATTAAAGAAATATACTCTTCATTCATTGTTGTATGCCAATTTGGATGACTTGAAGCTTCTGCAAATGTCTCTAGATCATGAGTCTCTGAAACTTAAGCCAAAAGAGAAGAGGCTCGTTGGAACTTTGAACATGTTTGACGTTGATCTAAAGGATCACCGACAATATCGCCAGTTGCTTCTCATGTTGAACATACCCATATAGGAAGGGGTAGTGTTGGTGTAGGTTCATGTTCAATGGACTCATGTGGAGGAAGGTGAGTAGGAGGAAGTGGATTTTCATCTTCATTGCCATCATCCGAAGAAGAATAAACCGTTATAGGAATAGAAGACGACACAAACGTCGAAGATGGATTGCAGGCCGAAGAAGGCACAACCGTCGAATTAGGCTCGTAGGTGAAGATATTCTCATCGAATTTAACATCTCTTCTAATAATAATTTCATTGGAATGAGGTTGAAGAAGTTTGTAACCTTTGACATCTTAAGAATATCCAACCAAAATACACTTCTCGCTTTTAGGATGTAAATCTTTCCTTTTCTCATGTGGAATGTGAGCCCATGTCACACAGTCAAATACATGGAAGTGGCTTACGTATGGATTAATTTTATTCCATGCTTCTTCTGGTGTTATATTTTGTAGAGCCTTCGTAGGAGTACGATTTACTATGTAATTTACATAGTTAATGGCTTCTACCCAATAATTAAGACTTAATCCTGTAGATTGGATCATACAATTAGCCATTTATTTTAGAGTGTGATTCTTTCTCTCAACAACACCATTTTGTTGTGGTGTAAATGGAACAATGTGTCACATTTGGATGCAATGTGCAGTGCAATAACTTGTAAATTTATTATTCACATATTTGTTGAATTTTCAATGATGGTTCAAACACATGTAGTTTCTTTTCAATTTAGCATGAACTTGAACCATAAACAATGCAACAATACAATAGCCAAGATCACAAGAAGAATGACCATGCACAAGACATAAGAAGTTATCCTGGGAAAACACTTCTCAATCAAGAGAAAAACCCAACAACCCTTTACTAAATTTCCAAGAGAAGAACCTTCACACCATAAACCCTAGCACACACAAGAGGGTTCTCTATGACCAAGAAAGCTAGAGCATAAGAAGAAGTGCACACTAAATTTCAGATCTCCACAATGCGTTATGAGAGAATGAGGTATGATCCACAATGGGGATGTATCTCTCTTATAAATACATGAACTAACTCATCAAATAAATGTATCTCTCCTATAAATACAAGACCTAACATCGAGTTCCAAATGCATTGGCACAATATGACCGATTTGTACAACTTCTAATAATATAATTAATCTTTTACACAATAATAATTATATTGCCAGTATGGGCCGAATTTTGTACCCTTTACAATACAAATTAGGTTTTACAATAATGTACTCTTTGAAAATATAGCAAGGTATCTCACACACTTTCATCCTCTAGTGCTTTTTCACTAGGGACAAGTCCACATGTGCTCAACCACAAGTGGGATGCCACTCTCCACAAATCAACTCAACTAAATCCATTGTGGAGTACCTAACTAGAGATCCATCTCAAGTCAACTCAACTAAGTCCATAGGAGTATGCCATGAGACCATCTCAAGTCATCACAATGAAAGGATGTCCGTGATTACTTTTCTACAAGGACCCCAGGGCCAAATACTCTGTCAAAAATTCTCACTCTAGCTCTTTAGTTTTAAGAAGTAAACCCAAGTACATCTGGAAAAGTCATCAATGAAAGTTAAGAAATACTTGCACCTAGAAAAAGAAGGAGAAGAAAGTGGACCAGACAAGTTGCTATGAACAAGATGCAAAGGGGTCGAAGCGTGCCAAGAGGCATGTTTGTCGAAATTGTCTCGATGATGTTTGTCGAGAACACAACCAACACAAACGCTATCTTTGCAGGAAACAAGAGGAAGATCAATCACCATATGTTGATTATATAGTTGTTGTATTGAGCGATAATTTAGATGACCAAACTGCTTATGCCAAAGTTTGCTCAAGTCATCGCTATGAACAACAAAAACTGATGGAAAATATGATGAGCCAAAGTTGTCAAACTTGTACAACCTAGTAATATCATCAACAATTCCAGTTGCAAGAACATGCTTAGGATATTTTAGATCCTTGATCACAACTTGGTCAAGTGAAAACTCTATGGTTTTACCTTCACCTGAATGAGTGGTTTGATACATGGATATAAGTTTGCAAGAAAGACTTGGAAGACATAATACATCATTGAAATGACCATTATCTACCTGAACTATTCCAGACCCTACAACACTAAGAGATCTATCATCACCAACAAATATTTTCTTCGTGTTACATTCATTTAGAGTAGAAAATATGGATTTATCCTTAGCCATATGATAATATTCTCCAGAATCAATAAGCCACTCATCAACAGAAGAAGTAGAAGTTTCACTGAAGGAGAAACCGGAAGCAGAAAGTGCATGTCCATGAGAATAAGAGTTAGAATAAGAATAATCAATATTGATGTTGTGCTTCTTCATAATTACTTCCAAAGCTTCCACCTTCTTAAAAAATTTGGACTGCACATGACCATCTTTCCCACAAAAGTTGCAAGGTCTGTGAGTCTTCTTATTTTTAGATTTTGCTTCTTTGTCACCATTAGGAGAGGAAGTTGGCTAAGAGGGTTTGGGACCCTTGTTTTGCTTGTTGTTGTGGGGAACATGTTGCTTCTTGGGATTCTAGGATTTATCTTTCTGCCACGCCACTAAGGATTTGTTGGATGTACCTATAGTGTTGATCAATCCAAGTTGTAGAAGCTTATCCTGCCCTCAAATTAGAGAACCATAAAAGGAATCAAGAGAGGGTTCTTTATAAGAACTCCCTAGAGCTTCTCTAGTGGCATAAAAGGTAGATACAAAAACATAATATGCACTACCTATCTTAGAAAGAATATAATATATGCATCGATGTTCCTTTAGATCTAGTTCACATTCTATACACAAAATTCTAAGCATTTTGAACTTACATAAGTAATCTTCAATGCAAGAAAAATCATTTGGACTTAAAGTCATTAACTAATTTTCCAACTGGTGGGCTTATATAATATTGTGTTTACCAAACACAACTGCAAGCTTTATTTGGGCTCTCATCTCCTTGAAGATGAAACCTTAAATTAGGAGAGATGAAAATTCTAATTAGTCCACGTTATTCATGATTCCTATCAACCTATTTGGCATACTTGTCATCATCAATGAGTTCTTGTTCTTTTCCCAAGGTAATCCATTACAATGTTTTACTTCTTAGTACATCCTCCATATGGAATTTCCATGAGAAGTATTTAGTACTGGTAAGCAAAAGATCATTGAGATATTCCATATTAAATATGCAGAGAATATTGATTTAAAACTTGAAACTGATGGTCTGGATGGAATGCTCTCGAAAAAATAGGTTGTTTAAAAAAATGACACTGAAAACGGACTTCGGGGGTGAAAGTTATGCCATTTTGAAAAAGACATAAATGGTAACCAAAGAGTCACGTGACAAGTAGAAGTTGGTCCACGTGGTGCTACCCCTCCTTCTAATAACCCCGCTTTTACAAATAAGTTGCTTATGAAGTGACCCACTTTTATAGAATAAGCAAAGATCACTTTTACAATGAAGTTCATTTATAAATGAAAGTTGCATGCAAAATAAATAACTTAAAAATATTAAAGCTACTTATATTGATTCACTTTTATAATTTCACTGAAATACGATTTACAATGGATGCATGAACTTAAAAAAAAAAAGTAGCAAAAAAGAGACTTGAACTCAAGACATCTTTCTTAATAAAACAACTTTTAACCAAGTGAGCTAGTGCAAAACACATTATATTGTTTAGAATGAGGATTGTTGTTGTTGTTGTTGAAGACGGCCTTGGAGAGCGTGCTCATAAAAAAAGTCTTTTTACACAAGAAAAAAAGTTTGCTTCTTGATGACAACAAGAGTTGGATCTCGGTTAGCTTAGTCAGAAAATGCAAGTTTTCCCTCTGTTTCCGATTTTTACCGAGTTAGCACAAAGCACACAACAAATATCATATACAGACGAGAAAACCCTTTCCGCTTTGTTTCTGATCTTCCGAGATCACATAGAGCGCAGGTAAAAGATCATACACAGATCAAAAAGAGTTGCAACCTAGAAATAAAAGAAAAAAGCTGAAATAAAATCGAAACATTATCTCCGCAAAAATTTAAAAAGGGTGTATTCGGGATTTATACCTCCATATCTAACTAAAATGGTCGTATCTTGGGCAAACATAAACCTTTTCGAGTGAAACAAAATGCATTCCTAACTAAAACGAGTACTCCTGACGCAATGGAACAATATTCTCAGCCCAAAAATGTATAGAAATGGCAGAAACCATAGATGCAACAATACAACTTCACGATCTCAATATACAATGAGAGCAGGTCTTCAAATACGCTCTGACACCCTGCTCAACAAAATACGTATTCCAACAAAGGATGAACACCTTCAGTAACCACTCACACAACCAGATCAAATATTAACACACCGATGTTCTAACGTGGTAAAACCCCTATGGGGAACATCCATGACCCCAACCAACATGGCCACTTGGAGCAATTTATTAATGCAAAAGAAAAATATTACAGAGAGATATACAAGAGAGTTTCTCACATTCGATTATCGACAAATGACCCTTCACGCTCTTTAAATAGAGGTCATGGACCAATCCGGTGTTAAGACACAAATCAATATAGTTGTTAAGATCGAGGAGAATATGATCTGTTGGATCACTCTATGTTGGGAATATATCGTGACCATTGAATTGCCTAACTACAAATTCATACTAATGCATACTAAAGAAACATACTAAGAAACACACTTTTACCTAATGACACATTAGATGAAGTTGATATTAACTAACTCCTAAGTGTCTAAATATCCTAACAAATGATACTTATCTAACCCATCTAGTATGACACACAGAAAGGGAGAGACATTTTCACACACAAGTATGGGTCGCAGGTCAACCTCTACGTACCATCATTAATAACAATAACCAAAAAGGCATTATTTTTTGTGCAGCCATCACAAATCTTGGGTTGGTTACAATGCCTAATCCAAAATCCCTCAACCTAGAGTGAATGAATAACAAGTGACAATTGCGCATCACACACCAATCACAATTGCAATATCCAATCAATCCTCTACACAATTCTCTCCTTTATGATGTAATAAACTTTGACACAGATGATATCATATTTGTCGAACTAGATCCTTGGGAGAAACATGTGTGTTACAATTGATAGATACATGGATTTCCTATGTGAGTTCAAACATTATGTACCATATCCTTGAGTTGAAATATGATACACAATGTAATAATTGCTAGTGTAGAAGGATTTTGCTTAACCATGTTGTGCCTTAGTGATAACACCAACTTGCACTCATGGGCTCAAAAGTTAATACAATGGGGTTCATTTCTCTTTAAGAAGGGAGGTATGATTTGAGTGCAACCAGAATAATCTGGTGCTTAGCCTCACGTGTGTCAAATAATTCCCATCCTTTATGTCGTACTCTTCCATCTAAACCACTTCATCACCACCCAATCATGTGCACCAACCTAAGACTGCGACTTGTAGGGTCCAAGGGGTAGTGCCCCTAACAACCTTCCCTCATTACTAATGGGTGGGGTTGAGGGGCAACACCCACACATGTATAAAACCTCTACAATTTTAATGCACCAAATTTAGGTTATGTGTGCTAAATTTTGGCATGGGTTGGCCTATGTGTGCCACCTCAATAACCTACATAAACCCACCTTAAGAGCACACGCATGCCCACCTCAATAGTCTACACGTGCCCATTTCAATACATATACTTCAACAATGTGTGCGTGTACCAATAATGCCAATTGTACCCAAGACCATTACATATGAATGCCAATAGAAACACATGGTGCACCAAGTGATAAACAATGATGGACAATTATGGAACTAAACCACCTTGGCAACTAATTGGTTGTTCTTAAAAATGTAAGTATTTCATCATGTATAATATGTATGATATGAAGTATAACAATATAACATCTTTTTTTTTTTCATGCTCTCATTCACCTAGTAATGTACATATCATTTCATGAGAATACAAATACTATTATGGGCTAATTTGCTTTGTGTATGTTTCATTCATTATTTTTGTTTCATTTTTATTCATGCTTTTTCACCCATAACGTATTCACTCATAGATTGTTTAATTAATCACTCCCAAATTGTTTAAGTTGTGTAACACCATGTTTCCCCCAGTTTGTAAATATAACTATAATGGCCAAGAGACTATGGCAAACTCAATATGTGTGAATGTTTGATTCGATGGACCTTTGTATAAAAGGTCAATGAATGTAAATTATGTTATTTACTAGAAAATGGATAAGTGTTGCATGATTGCTGGAAGGGGGGTGTACTAAGAAAGACCATGAATGCTATGAAAAGAGATGGTGAAGGGGACCAGGAATGGTTGCGTTAACCTTCTCCAAACCATTACCTTACTAGATTTAATTGCTCAGGACCATAACAATCCTCTGACCCAGAAATGAATTATAGTCAGGCTGGTAGGTGGGAAGACCTCCTCAAGAGTTAATGAGGGGATAGGGAAGAACACCCATATGTAAGGCTTCCAGACCTGACCACGAGATGAGAATTCGAGCCACGCACAACCTTATTGAAAGAGGAAATAAAGGAAGGTGTGGTGGGCAGAGGAATACCTGCGAAGAGTGCAGAGATGAGAGGTTAAGCTCTCGGGTTCAAGGAAGAACTGGGAAAATAAGTGTTTTGGTCGCAGGGAGATGGCTAGCGGGGTTATGATACGAGATGATAAACGGGGTTGGTCCTCCTTGCTTGGTATCGTGTAAACTGTTGCAAAGAAACTGCGGAAGGAGGAGAGTAACCTCCTTCCCTACTATCGCTGAGCCAAAATAAAGGCTTTTATCATAGAGCATCGTGGCCTAGCTCGGGGGTGGCTAGTCGTAAATCCGTTAGGAGTGACTAAGCCTATGGTTGGGTGGAAATAAGCACCCCTTTCAAAAATCGCTTCACATTATCTGGTTTTGATAAGTGTTTTCCCTGTTTTATGTATTGAACTAGAATAATGGATGAATGCTTGGATTTATACATATGTGTATTTATAAATGAATTATGTGTGGAATGGTTATGATATGTGTATGCCTCCATCTCTTTGTAAAATTACACTTATGACTAATAGTTTGTATGCCCAACTTAGCTCATGAGGCTTCCTGGGACATAACCTTGTAAGATGACCGAGATAGGAGATATCGTGACGACCTGAACCTGTCCGTCTGAAGAGGATACCTCTTCCAGATCCCTTGTCCTGCCACCATAATTCTAGACCCATGTCCTTAACCATTTCATGGTAAAGCTTAGGAAGGATAGCAAAGTTGAAGCCTTGAAAAGGGGAGGTCTCTTCGTTTGGAAGACGAGCGGACAAGATCCGTTTGAGAGGACCCATATGACCAATACCCATGAACCTTAGGCTAAGCCTAAGGAAGCTATGTCCCCTTGTCTTTGGAGCTCCGAAAGTCCGAGACTTTGGAGTATGACCGACCTCACCAGCCTTATATTGGCCGAAGGTAACTGAGAGACTCGGTTTCCCGTAAGGTTGACCGACGTTAGGTGATTCCCCTGGTGGTTGGGTGGACCTACTTGACCAACTAGACCGAGATTCAAAACCCCAAAGGCTGGAGCTGTGAAGGACTAAGAACCGTAGATTTAGGGATCCTTCGGGTCCCTTCCCAACCGTTGATATACCAGGGATGTGTGGTGCTAGCCTCTTTTGTTCAAAGATTGGGAACTTCGAGAGATAAGAGGATTTTTCATCGCAACACTCTCGAACAACAAATCCCCGAGGTAACCAGAGTTGTAGACCTATAAGTCTATGTGGTCGGATCTCGACCGTGAGATCTGAGGAATGTTAGAAGCCTGTCAGTCTGAGGGTGGCGTGGTGCAGTGACGCCCCTAGTGTGACGTGGACCCCAGCTTGACGTGCCATGTGCCACTCAGATTCGTGTGTGTCACATGCCCTATAGTCCCATTGGAACGTAACATGTGTCACCTTGACCCCTCCTACATGTCAGTTCCTGATATGTGTTCGCCTAGCCAACGTGGTTGGCGAAGTGACTGAGACTCTAGAGGGTCTGAGAGGTAGCATTGTAGAGAGACTGAAATGATTTGGAATCCGGAGCCATGTGGTGAGCTTATGGGATTTAGGAGGTTCAAAACTCCAGGCGGTCTTCTGTTTAGATAGTAAATAGGCATGAAGCACTGAATCCCTCCACAACTGACATAGGAGGAAGAGAGTAAGTCCAATCATGAGATCATAATGTGGATGGTCTTCCACCGTGGAGGAAGGAACTTCGAAATAGTACGTGTGAGGTGGATCCATGTGGGCGCCATGTGGCCCTCAACTAATTAACGCCCAAAGAACTTCGGAGATATATATCCACCGATTCTGGACTCGGTTTTGAGCATGGAGATCGTGGTTGGAAAATTTTGGACAAATAAAGTGTAGTAGAAACCCCGAATGAAGGATTTGATCACTTAAGGAGAACTAAATTTTGAGGCCCCATCCCTAGGAAATCCATTCAGGGGTCGGGTGTGTTATAAATTGGTATCAGAGCATGGTTACACCACTTGGCCTGCTTGGGCTCATGGGCGAGCTACGTAAAAACCATGTTTAAATAATTTTAAGGCACTCAAGTAGTCAATGAACTGTGGGAAACTACAAGCATAAAGGATGATGACGCGCCACAAAGTGGGGGATGGCTCCCACAATAGAGATGAAGAATCCGATGAGAGGAGGGTGATGGAAACCCCTCCAGATCTGGCTGAAACTGTAAGGAGACTCATGGTTGAATTACAAAGTTGCAAGGTCGACAATGAGAGATTGATAAAGGAGCAAGAAAATCAAATGGAAATTAATGCAGTCTTGTTGCAGAGCTTATCCGACATACAGAGACAATTGTAGCATGGACCTACAACCAGTCATGTGGACCAACGACATATGAAGAGAAGTCAAAGTCCACCTGAGATACGAAAACGTGGTCCCATAAGTGGCCACACTAGGAGGAGTACCTCGAGGAAATTCCAACCTGGAGACATGGGACACTCATCAGGAGAGTCCTCTGGAAAGGGATCTGGCAACTCATAGGGATCTTCTAGTGGAAAAACTATCTCACATTCTCAAAGGAAAGGGAAGAAGCGAAAGCATTCCAAAAGTCATGACCTTGAAGAGTTCAATAAAGCCAAACCACCCTCTTTCAATGGAGAGATTGAGAAAAGGGGAAGAGATAGAAGCTTGGCTGCTTGGTTTGAAGAAGTACTTCAGAGTCCATGACTACTTCGAAAAATTGAAGGTTCGAATAACCATCTTCAACCTAAATGGAAAAGATTCCATTTGGTGGGAAGACCTTAAGAATGTGAAAGGAATCCATGAAGATGACTTATCATGGAAACAATTTGAGAAACGCTTCAAGAAGAAGTATCTATCAGAGAAATACTTTGATGGGAAGACTAAGGAGTTCTATGAACTCAAGCTGGGAAAACTCGTCATAGAGGAATATGTTAATAAATTCCTTGAGTTGCCGATGTATGTGCCCTACATAAAGGATGAAAAGGTAAAAGTGCAATTATTTATCAGTGGGTTACCTCAGACCTACCGGAATAGGATTGAGTTTGATGAGCCAAAAACCTTAGAAGACACTATCTAAAAGGCAAGGTATTATTATGAACAACTCGGGAGTTAGACAGAACCTCACAAGGATTGGAAGAAGAAGAGTGGTTTGAGATTCAATAAGAAGGGGTTTAAATCCTCAAGATTTAAGAACTATAGGAAGGACTCTAGGATAAGCCTTTCTGCTAGAAGTGTATATCAACAAAATTTCCCCTCCCAGAGTGGAAATAAACCTCTTGGAGAAACCCCAGGAAAGACGGATAACCCAAAGAAGGAACCCTTGAAATGTTGGGGTTGTGGAGAAGAACATCTACTGAGAGACTGTCCACACAGACAAAAAATAGTAGTAGAGTTTACAACATCCAAGAAGCTACCACCGTCAATGATGTGGCTAGGAGTATGCCATGAATTTATGCAGCCGTGGAAAATAAACAAGCCGACCACCAAGATTCAGTGGTGGAGATGGAAGGTATGATCGTCATCCATCTAATTTCTATTGTAGTTGACCTTGGTTCTAATTTGAGTTATGTGGCTCCTTAGACTATTGATAAGTGTAAACTGCAATCAGTTAGACATGTTAATACATGGTTAGTACAACTAGCCACTAGCACCAAAAGAAAAGTAGCAGAGGTTATACTAGCTTGCCAATTCATTATGGATGGATTGCCCACCCAAGCTACCCTTAACATACTTCCCATAGGGTCTTATGACTTGTTGATTGGTATGGATTGGCTAGCTGCATATAAAACTAAGTTGGATTGTTACCATAAAACCTTAGAATGTGTAAATGAAGAAGGGAGAAAGATAACCCTCCAAGGGATTCATAAGCATGTCTTAGTGAGATGAATATCATCCTTTCAAATGAAAAAGTATTGCAGAAAGGGATGTCCTCTATATGTAATACAAGTGTTGGAATTTGTTGAGGATGATAGACCAAATCTAGAGGACCACCCCATATTAAGAGTATATAGAGACGTGTTCCCAAAAGAGGTACCGAGTCTACCTCCGAGAAGAGACATTGACTTCTTGATAGAACTTGCACCAGGAGCAATGCCAGTGTCTAGGACACCCTATAGGATGAGTACACCCAAACTAGTTGAGCTCAAGCTACAACTAAAGGAAATGATGGACAAAGGCTACATCTGGCCTAGTGTGTCCCCATGGGGAGCACCAGTCCTGTTTGTGAAGAAGAAAGATGGCACACTCCGACTGTGCATAGATTATAGACAACTCAATAAGACAAACATAAAGAATGAGTACCCCTTACCAAGAATCGATGACTTGTTCAACCAATTAGGGGGTGCTTCCATTTTCTCAAAGATTGACTTAAGGTTTGGGTACCATCAAGTTTGAATCAAGGATGAAGACATCCAAAAAACAACCTACAAGACCATATATGGTCACTATGAATTTGTGGTGGTGCCATTTGGATTAACCAATGCAACCGCCACTTTTATGTGCTTGATGAATAATGTACTCAACAAATTCCTAGATGGATTTGTATTGGTTTTCATTGATGATATCCTAATCTACTCCAAGAACAAAGAGGAGCATGAAGAACATATTAGACTTGTACTTCAAGTACTAAGAGAGTATCAACTCTACACTAAGTTTAGCAAGTGTGACTTTTTCTAGAAGCAAGTCATTTACTTAGGTCATGTTATTTCTAAAGAAGGAGTGGTGGTAGACCCTAACAAGATTAGATCTATTATGAAATGGCCTACCCCAAAGGATGTATCTGATATCAGATCCTTTATGGGCTTAGCAGGATACTATAGAAGGTTCATAAAATGATTTTCCAAGATTGGTTGTCCAATCACTGCCCTTCAAAAAAAGGGGGTTAAATCACTTGGACATCATAATGTGAAGAAAGATTTCAGACACTGAAATACCTTTTGACCCATGCACCCATGCTGAAAATTGCAGACCCTGATAATGACTTCCTCGTGTGTACAAATGCCTACAAGAAAGGACTCAGAGGATTCCTTACGCAAGAAGGACGTGTAATTTGCTACGAATCCAAAAAATTGAATGAGCATGAAAACAATTATGTGACCCACATGTTTTAAAAATGTGGAGGCATTACCTCACGGGTAAGAGATTTGTAGTTATGACAGACCAATGTGGATTGAGGCACCTGTTTGATCAACCAAAGCTCAATGCTAGACAAGCTAGTTGGATGGATATCCTAAGTGAGTTTGATTTCGAAATCAAACACATCAAAGGAAAGGAAAATTGGGTGGACGATGGCCTTAGCAGAAGTGTGAAAACAATTCACTTGGCAGCGGTGAGCACCTGTGAAACAGATATCAGGGAAAGAGTCGGGAATGCATAAGAAACATATGCATTCTTCAAGACCGTGACATCGTATCTAAAGGAAGAGCCCACAAGGCTAAAGTATGAAGGCTATCAGATGTTGGACGAAGGTCTGGTGACTTATAGAAACAAATTGTATATCCCAAGTTGTGACGACTTGAAGAGGTTCATAATGGATGAACTGCACAAAAGACCATTTACCAGTCAACCAGGATATCAGAAAATGATCACGGCCACTAGGAAACAATTCTATTGGCCTGGATTGAAAACGAACATAGTTGACTATCTAGCTAAGTGTTTAGAATGCCAACAAGTTAAGGCGGAACACCGAAACCCAACAGGGTTGTTACAGCCTCTACCAATTCCATAATGGAAATGGGAAACAATCTCCATGGATTTCATCACCGGATTACCAAAATTGGCTAGGCAGAATGATGCCATCATGGTAGTGGTGGAAAAATTGAGCAAGTCTGCTCACTTCATTCCTGTCAAATCAATTTGCAAGGCAATAGATATTGCCAACATCTTCATGAAGGATATATTCAGACTGCATGTCATGCCTAGGGAGATTGTATCTGACAGATACACAAAATTCACTTCAAGCTTTTGGAGATCCTTGATGGCTGGTTTTGAGACTAAATTGTTGTTTAGCACAACATATCACCCTCAAACTGATGGATAGACAGAAAGAGTAAATCAAATATTAGAAGACATGCTAATAATGCATGTAATGCATCAACCTAAGAAGTGGGAAGACTACCTGCCACTGGTAGAATTTTCCTACAACAACGGTTATCAAGAGTCACTGGAGATGAGCCCTTTCAAAGCCATCTATGGTAGACAATGCAAGACTCCAGTCAGCTGGAGTAATCTAGTGGATAGAATTACAATCGGACCCGACATGCTGAAAGAAATGGAACAACAAGTGATTTAGATAAAGCAAAATCTGAAAATTGCTCAGGATAGACAGAAAAGTTACGTCAACGGAAAGAGAACTCTCAGAGAGTTCAAGACAAGAGACCATGTCTATCTCAAAGTTAGACCTAGAAAGAGTTCCCTGAGAATGGGAGCTTGTGCCAAGCTAGCACCTTGGTATTGTGGACCCTTTGAGGTCTTAGATAGAGTGGGACCTGTAGCCTATAGGCTAACACTCCCTCCCACAGTAAAGGCACATAATGTTTTCCATGTTTCATTATTGAAGAAATATGTACATGATTCTA
>SNQJ01S0002373.1:13940-33044 GCA_010110895.2 Picea sitchensis
GGCTCTTCTGCTCTACATGCATCTTCCTCCTAGCTCCACTAACTCAAAATGAGATATCAAAATCTCTTTTACATCGAGGGCTCAATCGAGCGCTTCCCTCCAGGAATTACCTACTCTAATTAATTTACAATCAATGGTTGTCTAGTCTGTTATCCAGAACTAGATCTCAGCCAATCTATAATAAATGCCTATCTTATCTACAGCTTGAGAAAAGGCATGGCATTCATGGCTCACCAGCCTAAGGCATTAATTTACATTCATTTCAAATATTCAAATGAGGTTGCGCCTCTATTTGAATGCATGCGCGCCCACGTGGTTGGTTGGTTGGCTGGCTGCATGGAGAGATGCTCCTGCATCACCCCTATAACTCTTGTCCTTCTCTGTCTTGCAGCTAACGATGTATTTTATTATTATAAATGTTCAAAGTAATTCATTCCTAGGAACTTCAAACCTTTTTCAATTTTTCTAGCACTCTCACCTTTCATCAAATAAATCAAATACATTATTAATCCGGGGAATAAAAAATGGAGTATTAGTTTGGCATTATCCTCAGTGCATATACAAAACATAAATAAAATTTTTAGAATTCTTCAAAAATTCTTTGGTACTCTACCCACATGGTATCTTCATCTCCCAAGTAGCATCTTTAGGATTGAAGCAGGTCCACTTAACTTTTACTAGTTATATGACTCGATTTTGAAGCACTTTGACTTTTTTGTCCTATATGCACTCTGGTTAGACCTGAAAGTCTCATTTTGGGTCCACCTGAATCAAATGCCAATCAATAGCATGGTTATTATCATGCACATACTTTTTCAACAACAGACATTAAATACATTATTCACATTCATGGAAGTAGGCAATGTAAGCATGTATGCAACTGACCCTATTTTGTCCAATATCTCAAATTGACCATAGAATTTGGCTTCTAGATTTTCAAAATTGCTCAAATTCAATGAGCTCTTCTTGGGATTCACTTTCAAAATCACATGCTCTCTCACTTTAAATTATCTAGCTATCGTGTTATAATATGCACAATTCTTCTATGTATGTTGTGCTTCTTTCAAATTCTACTTAATTTTAACCATCTGGTCTTCCATATCCTTGAGCAATTTTGTTCCAAACACTACTTTGTCTATTGGGTTGTCCCAACTCACTGGAGTATTGCATTTTCTACCATACAAAGCTTCAAATGGGATCATCTTCAATGAATATTGATACTTATTATTGTAAGAAAACTCAACCAAATGAAAGTAATCTTCCCACTTATATGGATTATCCATCACATACATTCTTAACATGTCTTCAATCACTTGGTTGACTCTCTCTATTTTCCGATCTGACTATGGATGGTATGTTGTGCTAAATTTTAGATTTGTACAAAATCCTTTAAATAATCCCCTCCATAAATTTGAAGTAAAATTTGTATCTCTATCTGAGACAATTGGCTTAGGTATTCCATGCAACCTAGCAATTTCTCTTGTGTAAATTTATGCAATATTAGCTATTCTATGTGCCATTTTCACTGGAACAAAATGAGTAGTCTTTGTCAATTTATCCACAAATACCATTATTGAATCATGTTTCCCTATTGTCCGGGGAAACTTAGTAATAAAATCAATGGTTACCACTTCACATTTTTTTCTTTGGAGTTGGAAATGGTTGTAGCAAACCCACGGGGTGTCTATGCTCATATTTCATTATTTGACATTCCATACATCTGCCAATTTAATCAACAATATCCTTCTTCATTCCAGGCCAAAAGAATTGGCTTCTTACTGCTACAATTTTTTTCGGGTAACTGAGATGTCTGGCATATGGAAATTATGCATTTCTTTTAATACCAAATTCCTAAGTTCTCTGGAATCAAGAACATAAATTCTATTTTTATGCATAAGTAATCCATATTCCTTCATCTCATACTCTTTAATTTTTTGTTGTACATTTTCTTGCTACACAAATGTATTTTACTTGTAGGTAATGCTAGTATGTAACATTAACATCCAAATTCTTCTCTTTAAATTTGATTGATACATACTAATTGTTGTAGCATGCATGAAATGTACCCTTCTACTGAGTGCAACAACAACTTTGTTTTCTTTTCATTTGATATGCTTGATGTCAAAGTCATACTCACTTAAAAATTCCAGCCAACTTGTCTTCCTAATATTTAAAGTTGGTTGCTCAAAAATATATTTTAGACCACTATGGTATGTCCTTAATTCAAACTTATTTCCCATTAAATAATGCTTCCACATATTTAGTGCATGAAATATGGCAGCAAGATCCAAATAATGTGTGGAATAATTCCTCTCATGCTCTTTAATATTTTTGGACTCATAACTAATGTCATGTCCAATTTGAGTGAGGACTCCACCAAGTCTTTCTCTCCATGCATCTGTACAATATACCATAAAATTCTCATTTGGGCCAGCAATATTTAAAACATGTGCACTAGTAAGTATTTATTTCAACAAATTTAAATTCGCTTTACACTTTGTTGGCCATTCAAATTTAATTCCCTTCTTTTGTAAATAAGTGATAGAATGAGAAATCTTGAAGAATCATTCTATAAATCTCATGTAGTATCTAGCTAATCCTGTGAAAGATCTAACTTTTTAAACATTCCTGGGTTTTGACCATCCTCTAATGGCTTCAATATTCTTTGGATCTAGTGCTATGCCTTCTTCTAAAATAATCTTCCCCAATTAATGGATCTTCTTTTGGTAAAAAAAGGACTTACTAAGCTTGGCATAAAGACGATGTTCCCTTAGTACTTGTAGTACCAACCTCAAGTGATGATCATGTTCTTCTTCTGATTTAGAATAGATAAGTATTCATCCGAGAATACAGTGACAAACATATCCAAATAATTTATGAATATGTCATGCATCAGGCATATAAATATAACAGGTGAATTGGTCAGTCCAAATGGAACCACTACAAATTCATAATGTCCATACCTGGTTTTAAAGGTTGTGTCTTACTAATTTTTTCTTTCTCGATTCTTACCTGGTGGTTTCTTTATCTCAAGTTTATCTTTGAAAATATATTTCCTCTTCTTAGTTGATCAAAGAGGTCATCAATTCTGGGTAGAGGGTATTTGTTCTTCATAGTGTCTTTATTTAGCTGTCGAAAGTTAATACACATCCTCAATACCCCATCCTTCCTTTTAACAAAGAGTAATGGTGCTCCCCAAGGTGAAACACTTGGGCATATGTACCCTTTCTTTAACAATTCCTCTGGCTGCATTTGTAATTATTTTAATTCTATTGTACTCATTCTATAAGGATTTTTTGACACTGGGGAAGTTATGGGTACTAAATAAATAGGTAAATCTATATCCCTCTTTGGTGAAAATCCTGGTATTTATTGGAATACATATTCAAACTCTTGCAATACTGAAAAATATTCAAGGCTTGGCCCTTTTTTCTTTTCTGGATCCTCCACATGAGCTGCATACAATTGACATATTTTCCTAAAACATATCTTTAGCTATAATGATGAAATCTCCCTTATAGAAATAGGTCTCAAAATTCATTTCACAATGCTCTTTTTTTCTTCTTTATCAAGGCATGTAAATGTCTTGTTATCGAAATCTAGGACATCATGATGCTTGTCCAACCAATCCATTTTGATTAGGATATCATAATATCCTAATGGTATGATATTCATATCAACAACTAGATTTACTCCATTTAGATTTATTGGATAGCCTTTGAATGTATCATTGATCCTTCTTTTGGTTCTAATGGCTAGCTAAACCAAACTTGTTTTTTCAAGATTACTCTTCTTCAAATGAAATATATCCACTACTTTAGGATAATTGTAAATATGTGTTTCTCATGAATCAATTAAAATATCATCAGGATGATTAATGATCTTACCTACAACCTCAATCATACGGGATTGGTGTTCTTCTTGTCGACCTTCCAAGGCTACATATATTCTTGGAATATTCTTGGCTTCTACTGATGTATCCTCTTGGATTTTTTGTAAGGTATTCATTTTGTATTCTCTACGAGGGAAATCCTTGTACATGTGATATTCTTTGCCTCCACAACATTTGATTGCTGGTATTCCCCTTTTTCCTAAGGAGCCTTCTCTCTTGGATTCATTCTTAGCAGAATGATCTTGTTGATTTGTATTAGTACTATTTTTGTTGAAAGGAGGTTTGAATCTCTTTATTATCTAATCAGATTTCTCCTGTAAATGTGGAATAAACCTTCACGGATAAGATCTAGCTAGCAAAGGACATACACATTTTGCAAAAAATGTGAGAAAAGACAGAAATGAGAGAGATAATCAAGAATTGTATTAACATAATGAATGAATGATAATTTACACATGATATACTTTGTATAACTAAACTAATGCACACTGGAAGAGAATCCAATGTGCCATAGTGGTGGTCTTGAGTGATATAGACACACATCTGCAGTTACGAGAGTTAACTGCCACCTAGTCTAAGTCAACTATTCTTTCAATCCTCGGTTAACTGAAAAACCTAACCCTAGGATATGAAATGCCAAAATTTATGTGGGCCCCGATGGGTAAGTTGGTACCTCAACTTCTCGAGGTCGTAAATTTTGCATAGGACCTCTGTTTTAGGCATTTGATAGCCCGTTGGAAAGGTCCTTTTGAGAAATACATATTATGTCGTCAAAATCTAACTTTGTCTATAGTTTTAACTGTGGCAAGACAAGATAACACTATTTAGGGCCCCAAAATGGCCTTGCAATTATAGAAAGATGTGTTGACATGAAAACATCCAAAATAATCCAGTTGGAATAGGTGGGCGGCCACCAATATCCACTCGGAAGCTGTGTAGGGCTTAAAAAATCCACAGAAGTGTAGAACCCACAATTACAAAGAATTATAGATGAACATGTTGAAATAAAAAATGTCAATAGGAGCCAATTGGAATAGGTGGGTGGCCACCAATATCCACTTGGATCACCATGACAGAGGAAAACATGGTAAAATCACCTTCCAATACTATTGGTGACATTGAGAATCATGCAACAGGAATTGGTTCCAAGATCATGATGAAAATGGAATATGAGAGCCAAGGGATAGTCAAGGAAGGTCAAGGGATTTTAATTCCCATTTTATCTTAGTAGAGGCCCAAGCATGAAGGGATAGGATTCAATGGACAAGAAGCCAGCACAAGTGCATCTCAAACCAATTTTTTTAAGGCAAGAGGAACCATAAAATAATCCATGTGAAACAAGACACTCAAATATGCTTGTAGAATCTTGGAAGAGAGCAACAAAGAGATTATTCAACCATCCATATTTGTTTCAATTCTTAGGGGAATAAGAAACCAAGATAGAAAGCATCATCAAAGAAAAACTTGTATGGCTTAGTTTGTTTCTGTTGCAAAAAAATGGGTCATAAGGCTTGTGATTGTTGTCACTCGAAAAGGCCAAGAAGTCCATGCAATAATTGTTTCCAATATTGCAGATTGAATGGACATTGGGAAGCCAAATGTTGGAGGCTTAATATGGGAATCCATCCCAAGAACCGAGCAACCAAGAAGAAATATTGGAGAGTCAAGTTCAAGGGGAAAAAGGATTTTTTTGCACTTACATCCCAAAGAGAAATGATTGTCCAATGACCTATTGCAGAAGTGAATTTCATCCACAACCATGAGAATGGAAACATCGTGATGCCAAAGGAAACCTCTACTAAGCTCTTATCTTCCATCCTACAAGAGAGACATCCTTTCTTTGAGATTTTTTGGATTTTTCTTTATGAGAAGAATAATATTTAAGGAGTTGAATCTTTTTGGGACCAAAATACTGCAAATGGGGAGGTGTGATCCAAATTGGATCCTACCCAAAATAATTTGTAAATTTGTGATTGTTCCTTTTATTTTATTTTATCTTTTTTTGACAAATTTGGAAGCGAAAATGAACCATTGTGATGGTTCATGTTCCAAAGGTAACCCATTAAAAATGAAGGTTGTATATAAGAAGAAAAGAAACGAAGGGAGACAAGGATAACTTGGGAAGTTTGTAGAGATGTTAGCTCGAATAATGTAGCATGATTGAATATTAGTATACGAAGCAATCAAGGAGCTTGTCCACAATGAGCGAAGGCATATCTAAGCCATGGTAATCTACATTTATTTTTGTGAGTAACAATGCATGAGTTTGATAGAATTCGGAAGAACCACAGTGTTATCGGTTTTTCATCGACGTTTCAGATCCACAACAGGATCCATCTTCAGGACATAAAAGCCTAAGAAAAATAAAGAGAAGAATCCTAATAAATACTTAAACTTAAACATGTCAGAGGGAACCCTAAGGTCGGTTGGGTGAAACTCTAGATTTGATAAAATTATTAATAAGTATTCTAATTTAGATTTTATAATAATTTAATAAAGTGGAGGATGTTTTTTATTTAAAAATCTTAAGTGGTAGTTTATAAGGAGGTAAGGTAAAAAAATTTAAATCTTATTTTGATTTTGATAATGGGTTTATTGTTCTTAATTTCTTGGTTTTGTTAATTATTAATGCATGAGTTTTCTGGGCATGTATAGTTCACCCATTGTAATTAATTTCCTAAGCAAAATAAATATTTTTTTTATACCATGTGGGTGCAATCTACTTTGTGAGGTATATTGTGGTTCTGGCTTGAGTTTTATTTCTTGAAATTTATATTCTAGTTAATAGATGCAAGCTTCATTAGCTCAATCCTTTATGAGATTCATTTTGTCTTGTTGACTGAGGTTCCACTCTGTTAGGGACCTAACCCCTCATGTAGGTAGAATAATATATTTTCCATGTAATAAAGGCCAATATTAATAAGGCCTAGTAATAAGGAAGAATAAGTTAAATGTAAGAACACCTACTAGAAGCTTTCACTTCTAGAAGATCATCCTCTAGATTTTTCTTTTGATAGATAGATTTAGTATAAATAGGAGTCGAGGGCATGAGAAGTTTTTGTCTTGAGAATTATTGTAATAGATCTCTACTCTACTGGAGGTTTCTCCTTGAAGAGGCAAGTGAACATTGTTTCCTATCAATAAATGTATTATTTTGGTGTTGTGGTTTCATCTGTTGTGTTGTTCCATTGTTATTCTCTGCAATATTTTTGTTTTCGGCTATTATAATAGTTATGGTACCTTACAAGTGGTATCGAAACACTTTCCTTGGCATAAAATTGTGGATTATTTTTTTCAGGGTAGAGACATATTCTAACGTCTTAAAGCTATATATATTTGTCATTCAATACATAAATCTATGGCCAGGGAAGAATACACACAGGAACTACAAGTGGTACTTAAACGCACATTTTTTCCCACCCTTGTAACCCTTGTTGGTACCCATTCAAGTGGTAGTGCATCAAAAAATACATGTATATGAATCGACCTAGATCTCCTCAAGCCCTCCGTAGATAAGCTAATCAGTCGTCTGACTTCTATAGTGCCACCGCGAACAACATTTGGTAAGATACTCTATCGTACCTGGATAGTCGGGTAGTATGGCTAAGGGCATGATCTAGCCTCCTTAGTTGGTGCCTTGAGGTATTGGGTCAAGTACTACTGTTGGACCCCGCACGTATATCAAAGAGCTATATTACATGGAAAACCCTTGTCTATAGAAACCATGAATACCCTAACCCTTAGGAAGGAAACAAAAACATAACAGATAAGATATATTGTCGTGTAACAATGCCTCCTGCATTTTGTTTGCAAAATTCTTACACATTTCTTCCTGTTAATAATTTGGCCATTTCATCACTGCAATATTATTCATCTCAGAGTATAACTCTGCGGGAGTAAAAAAATAAAGTTTAGATGGCGGGTCCATGAAATGTGGGGGGAATTGTGAAAAATTGTGTCTCGAAATTGGCCAGTACCACATGAAATATCATATGTTTTCTATCAACATGGGTGGTTGTGATAGTTTGTTGGGTGTCGAATGGCTACGGACTCCGAGTCTCATTCTCATAGATTTTAAGGAATTAACCATGAAATTCAACTAGGAGGGCCAACAATATAAGTTCCAAGGTATCACAACAGGTTCCCCTAAGAACATTAGTTCCCATCGCATGGAGAAGCTCCTCAAAAAAGGTCATTCCAGTATTATTGCAGAACTCCATTCCATTCACACCACTGAGACACCCTTTGTGCCTCCTGACCTCCAATCCATCCTCTCCAAACATAAAGTTGGTTTTTCCACTCCCCAAGGACTTCCTCCTTCCCGTGGTGTTCATGATCATTCCATTCCCCTCATCCCCAACAACCTTCCTCCCAATATTCGTCCCTATTGTCATCCATTTTCCAAAAAAATTTAAATTGAGAAAACTGATCAAGAATTGCTTGTCGCGGGCATTATCCATCCTAGTACTAACCCATATTCTTTTCCTATGGTCATGGTACTTAAGAAAAAAGGCTCTTGGTGCATGTGTCCTGACTTTTGCACCCTCAACAAACTCACCACTAGAGACAAATTTCTCATTCATGTCATTGATTATCTCTTGGATGAATTAAGTGGTGCCAAGTTCTTTAATAAACTTGATCGTTGTTCTAGTTACCGCCATATACGTATGAAAGAGGCCGACATTCCTAAGACTGCATTTCAAACTCATGAGGGCCATTATGAGTTCATGGTCATGCCCTTTGTCTTGTGTAATGCTCTATCCACTTTCCAAAGCCTCATGAATCATGTCTTTCGTCCTTTTCTCCATCATTTTGTCTTAGTTTCCTTTGATGATATTCTCATATATAGTAAAAATTGGACAACCAATCTTGCTCATGTGGATTGAGTTCTTCATCTACTCTCTCAACACCAACTTTTCCTCAAGCAATATAAATGTACTTTCAGAGCCTCAAAAGTCAAGTACTTGGGTCATATTGTTGGCAAGGAGGGTGTTAGGGTGGATCCTAAGAAGATTGAAGGTATGCAGGAATGGCCTCACCCCAATACTCTCAAAAGATTGCATGGATTTTTGGGTTTAACGGGATATTATCACAAGTTTGTTAAGAATTATGGAAAGATTGCAATGCCTCTCACTGCTCTCCTTAAAAAGAATTATTTCACTTGGAATCCAATAGTTGATCACGCCTTTCAAGCCTTGAAGGAGACTATGTGCGCCACTTTTGTATTGGCCCTTCATGACTTCACAAAGACCTTTTTCCTAGAATGTGATGCTTCCGAGAGAGGAATTGGAGCAGTGCTTATGGAAGATGGTCGACCTTTGTCATTTACCAGTAAATAACTATCAGAGCGACATTTGGGCCAATCAATCTATGAAAAGGAAATGTTAGTGATTCTACATGCAATGGATCTATGACGCCCTTATCTATTGGGGCAATGCTTCCAAATTAAGATAGATCATTAGAGCCTCAAGTATTTTCTGGAGCAAATTGCTTCATCCCCGAAGCAACAAAAATCGGTGACTAAGCTATTTGGATATGATTATGAGATAATTTACAAGAAAGGAAAAGATAATGTGGTTGTTGACACTCTTTCAAGAAAAATATGAAGATGAAGGGTCCCCTTTTTCCCTCTCCTTCATTGTACTAGATTGGCTCCAAGCTATTCGCCCGGAATGGCTACAAGATCCCAAAATTTTGCATCTGATCCAACAATTGCAATCCAATTCTCTAGTTTCCCCAGGGTTCTCTTGGCATAATGATGAGCTTCGCTACAAAGTTCGTCTGTATTTAAGTAAACAATCACAACTTAAATCCAAGGTGCTTTCTGAGCTTCATGCTACACCCATAGTTGGGCACTCATGGTTTACCAAAACCTATGACAGGGTGAAACACTCTTTTTTCTGGGATGGTATGAAACGGGGCATTCACACTTTTGTGGTGGAATGTGATGTTCGTCAACGCTGCAATGGAGAAATAGTCAAAGCCCTTGGAATGTTACAACCGATTCTGATTCCACCCGCTATTTGGAGGGATATATCTATGGATTTCATTGTTGGCTTACCTAAATCAGACAATAAGTCAGTGATCATGGTGGTAGTTGATCATCTTTCCAAGTATGCTCAGTTCGGTTCTCTTCAACACCCATTTACTTCCTCCAACGTGGCTCAACTTTTCATGGATCATGTCTTCAAGCTTCATGGCATGCCTCAATCTACTGTTTCTGATAGAAATCCCACTTTCACCGATAATTTTTGGCAAGAACTGTGTTAATGTCTAAAATTACATGATTGCAAAATTGTTTCCGTTCTTGCAAGCACCAGTTTCACTACTAGCCTGTTATCCTTACATTATGGTTGCTAAGTCTCCCATCCTTTTAAACCCCTATTTTGCCAATGTCGCCATGTATCCATGATTATTCATGATCCTCAATAAGTTTGGTCAAGTTTCCTATTCCGCACGCAATTATTCATGATCCTCAATAAGTTTGGTCAAGTTTCCTATTCCGCACGCATGTATTTTTGTCCTTCTAGTCAAGGCTATTGGTTTCTCATTCAAAAATACCACATATTTTTGTTAAAATTTGAAATTGTGTTTGACATTTTTGTCTCGGCTTATATATTTATAGTCGGGTTGTTAAGGTTTGGGCCTTTATGGCCAATTTACAATGTGTTTTCTTATGATTAAAAACACCCGAGGAACCAAGTGTTAAGATATGCTCAACAATCTTTTACTCCCATTATAAAAATTTGTTTGGCCTGTGACTCATCTATACAGCGAGAGGCAACATTCATCATATGAAAATTCATGACACGAGAAACACAAATATTTTGGGCTTGATCATCGGTCCCCACTTTTACGTCATCCAAGACGTGCCACCATACACCCCAAAGAAGCGAAATAATGTTGAATATAAACATAAGAAATATATTTGTGCAAATGCATGTGGGATATATTCCCATTAATGAAAAGGTTAAACCGCCATTCAAAAACCGCTGGTTCGGTTTTCTAGCAAATCCAACTCTCCCAGTCATTGTCACCGAGCACCATGATCATCACCCAAATGTCAAAAGTATCAGCAAAACTACAAAGGAAGCCCGTTGGAGATAAGCCAACGATCCATTTCTTAGATAGGTGGAAGATCAGGGATAAAAGCAGCACTGCGCCCGTCCAAATGCCTTTAGTAAGTTGCCGGGAGGACATTTACAGTTTGTCAGAAATTGGAGCTTATTTACCTCTGCTAATTATGGGTACTTTGTTGGTTTCCCTTATTCTAGTTGTTGGCTCCAACGTTTGTGGCAGTGGAGCAATATATACATCGCGATGTATTGACTAAGATGTTCAGACTATCTTTGTTGAATTGTTTTGTGTCTATCTCAGAATATCTCAAGAGCTTCTTGAGATCAAGGCATCGAATCCATCTCCTCTCTTCTAAATTAGGGTGGCTCCAGATAATAACTAGATATCATTCCTGATGGTAAAATTGGTGTTAATTTTTCAGGGATTATACCATGTATACATGCGAAATAAACATGGGCACTCAGCATTGGCGATTGGAGGCAAAGGAATGGGAAATATGGAGTTGCAGGAGTCTGCAATGGTAGTGCTGAGAGCGCCAGGGGAATGCATGTTTGTCAATTTGATGGAGGACTAGACGTGCAGAGGTTCTTAGTCGACATGTTGGATTTGCTTGGCACCAGGAAACCCTTGTGAAATTTATTTTCTTGATTCTCTTCTCCAAAGGATATCTGAACTTTGCAAAAACAGAGGATGTTGGCTCGTAGAATTTTATGTGTGATGGGTTGAAACATACTTGCGTAGAGGCTTCATTCTCCGATTCCAAAGTTTATGGTATGATTGATTGGCGGTGACATAGTTTACATTATTTTCCAGTGGGTGGAGAACGTAATGTTCTAAAGGTAGCAAATGAGGTGGCAGGGTACTTTGCCCAACACTTGGCAGCTATGAAAAGTTCTTATCATTTCCAGTTTTGAAGGGAAGGTATGAGCAGTCAAAAAATCAAATTATTTCCCAGAGCTCTAGTAGCTATGTAACACCATGTTTTCCCCAATTTGTAATTAATCATAAAATAGGAATTACCATGCTAATGCATGAGGACAATGTAAATGTATTATTGTTTGAGTTGTCAATAACTGACTGTGGGGGTGAAGCCTAAAAAGTACCGGCCATGATATCGTTAGGAGGAGAGAAATCAGTTAATCAGGCAAAGACCGGTGGTTGAACTACCAACCACCCCCATGAATGGGAGCATGGTCTAGCTGCAAGAAGTCATCCTAAAGTACCGCAGGGTCTGACAGACCAGGCGGACCCGAGCTTCCTTCTGACAAACGGAAGGTGACAATTATACACACGGAGGCAACAAGAGGGAGAGAGACACCCAGACACCAGACACCAAACGAAAACAGGAGCCCGCAAAGGAGAGGCGTGAAGCTCTACGGCGAATCGCAAACAAAAGGCCACGAGCTTGATGCCGAAGAGCATCTAAGAAACCTCCTTGAAGCCACAAACGAGTGAGAAAGCTCCGAGTTGCAGAAAACAGGACTCGAACAGGACCTGAAACGGAGAGAGAACCTCGAGAACTGTGAGAATTCCCTGGTGATATCATGGCTTGGCACGGGGGTGGCCAGAGTGCTAAGAATGAATGCTTCTGAGCCTATGGTCGGGTGGAAGGACGAACACCCACAGTCAGTTGGTTGGTGGCAACCTATAATAGATAAGTGATTTCTGACCCCATGTAATTTAGCTGTAACTGTGTATGAATAGGTTATGTTGTGCTTTCTTTCAGGAATGTGAATGAATGCTTAAGGGATATACTGTATCCCTTCTATTTCTGTTGGCTTGTATAATTAGGAAAGAAAGGAATTATAGGGTTCGGACATGGCTTGTTCCCATAAATTCTGGAGTTCTGTAGTGTCTTAAGCTAGAGCCACGAACTGTGAGCTCGTCAATCTTAGGCGTAGTTGCATGAACGATGGCTTACTCGCCTAGTTGTCCTGAGTCCCTTGGAGGACGGAGTTGTTTAGTTCATGAGAGGTAGTGCAGATATGCAAAGGCTCTCTGTGATCAAATAGAACCCTAGAATCCCTTGATGAAGGAGTGCAATAGTTGTGCTGAAGACTCCTCTAAGACTCAAGTCCAGGAGAAAGAGCGGAAAGCTCTCAAGTCCTTCATAGCTGATGAAGCACAGGAAGGATAGCGAGCTACAAATACCGAAAGAAAGTACCCTTTCGTTTGCTAGATGCACAGACGAGATCCTTTCGGAGGATCTGAGGTCTGCCACGACCGTTAGATGGGAGAAACGAACGTCGGCGTTAATGCCTCGACCCCTTTCAGCCTTCACAAGTAGTGAAGGAATCGAGACCGTAGATCCCAATATCCATGGGAGTTACCTGGACCATCCATTTGTAGAGGACACGTTGTTGTCGGTCTGTGTTTCGGCACCCGAGAGACCAAAGGGCAAGAACCCTTGTCTTCACAAGTCGCAAAATCCCGGCATCCGAAACCCCGATTTGGTTTAAGTGTGAATAAGTTTGAGAAGGTCGGGATTTGATCATGGTCATTGATCATCTCGAAAATATCACAACCGTTGATCATGGCTAAAGGTCGCAGTCGTCCATCAGAGGTAAACGTGGCTGTCAGTCGGAGTTTCAACACCCAGGAAACAAAAGGGTAAGAACCCTTGTCTTCGCAAGTCGCGAACTCCCAGTACCTGAAACTCTGATGTGTTCTGTGGTAGAAAGGAGGGGTCCCGAAAGGATCTGGACCATCCATCGGAGGAGACGCATGGTGAGCGGTCAAGAGTTCGGGGAAAACTCTGAAATCCTGTGGACCTTTGGATCCAAATCCTCGAGGATCGTTGATCTCCTACACGAATCCCCATATCAGAATTTGGGGATTGGAGTGACAAGAGTTTTGGAGTCGTCGCATCGTGAACTCCCGGTTCACAAAACTCTGAAAAGATCTGGACCGTTGGATCCAAAACATCAAGAGTCATTGGATCTCATACAAGAACTCAAGTACCGGGTTTCGGGGTTTGGAGAGTCGAACGACGCAACTCTCTTGCATTTCGAACTCCCGGTTACCGAAATCTTGGTACGACTAGGACAATCGGATCAGGGGGAGACTCGCAGCCGTCGATCTCCTCGAAGGTAATATTTTGGGTTTTGGGGTTTGCAGGGTCGAAAGACTTGACCCGCTTGCATTGCTGAGTTTTGAAAGGCGATCGGCACCTCTTGGCTTGTATCGTGGTCGTAACCCACGATCGCATGGAGGTAGATAAGGGGAGAGCTAGCCTGCTCTAGGCCCCTGTAGGACTTTAGGGATTCTGTCCCTCTAAGAAAAGAGGCGAAAAAATAATTTTTCCATAGTGGGTATGTGACAATTTGGTATCAGAGCATGGTTACAACACTTGGCCTGCTTGGGCTCATGTACAAGCCGCCTAAGGAGATATTGTTATCTGCATTTTCTCTTTAAGGAGAAGGACTGCAGAATGAAACTGTAATTTAGGAATTTCTGTAACACCTATGCTAAAATGGTAACTACTCTTATAGGAGTAGGGATGCACTGATCATTATTACTGATAAGATCTGAGTGGGAATAATAGAGGTGGAATAAATTGTGCTATGAAACTGCACGAGCGGGACAAGGGACATGAACTCAGTTGTTCTGTTATAGTGTGACGAGGGCTACCTACTAAAGCAGGTAGAGTCTTGCAATTGGGATGGCTGGTTAAGTAAGGATTAAGACCCAAATGAAGAACTCCTTCATGATTTGGGAAATCTGGTAAGGACTGGTAGGATCCTTAGAAAGTTATGATTACTGCATTATTAAAAGACTAAACCCTGAGCATTATAATTCCTCATGATTGAGAGGACTGATGAAAATATGTAGGGTCAGATTACCTTACCTATAATGGTTAGAATCAACAATAAGGATAATTTGTTTGAGCAAGATTAAGAGGAGTCCTTTGGGACTGGTGCTAACTCCCAAGAGTGACCCTTGTTGGTTGTTCCCATAAAGAGAGGGTAACACCCGTATGAGTTATGACTATGAGATTAGTCTTGTAAGTAACTTAAAAGCTCAGAAGGAATAATATCCGTTAGATTGGAATCAACGAGAGCCGTTGATCTAGAGCTTCGAGGTTTCATCTATTGGGAAAATGGAAGCCTAGACTTCCCAAAGTCACGCCAGGTAAATCACCGATTTAATCAAGGTCGTTGGTTAGCGGATGACCTGAACCATAGATCCCGTGTAATTGGATCTTCGGGAGTCGGAGGTTTAGAAGTCAACGGGCAGAGTTTTGAGGACTCACATGTCACAGAATATCGACATCCAACCTGAACCGTTGGATCGAGACAGGGGGTGAATCATTGATCTGATGCATACACATTTCGGGGATTCAAAATTGGGAGTTAAAGGGTGAAGACTCTGCTAGAATCCTGAAAGGTGGAAAGCCGGGACTTGATCAGGACCATTGATTGCCAGAGAGATCTGGACCATGGGATCCATATTGTCGGGTCCGCATAGATCAAAAGTTTGGGAAATGGTGGAGCGTTGCCCACGGATTTGCCGAAATACGGGATCCTGACGTGTGTCTGAGAGTTGACCCCAGGTTCCAAGTGAAGGGTCATGTGGATGAAAGATCCGAGAAAACCTTAGCCTCGGTCTTTCGGGTTTTCAGATTTCGGGGATCAAGGAACCAGAGTTCCTTGCAACATGAATCCAGAAATCACGAAATGCGAAGCGCCTTTTTGTCCGGATCATGGTCACCGTCGATGGTCGTGTGAGGAGAAGGCATGAGCTAGTATGATGAATATGCATAAGTTGAGTGCATTGTGAAGCTTCATAATAGGAAGCCTGATATTAATACCGGTAAGGTATGACTGATTCTAAACGTGCAAAGTAATGCACACTGATGTAAGAGTATAGTTATAGGCACAATATGGTTTTTCCCGATGAACGAAATATAAAGCAAGTATTGCTTTTGCCAAGATTGAAGGAATACCATGGATGCATGACTCCGTTCTGAAGAGTCGTGAAAGTTCTATCTTGAAGGATAGCTTAAGGGGAATGTACTCCATCTCCCCAAGAAAAGCCAATAAAATTAAATGAAAGAGTAAACGAGTGATGATGCTCTGATGTCATGATAAGAGACAAATGTTTATGCCTTTGAAGATCACATGAGAAGGACTGTGAACAATCCTGAGTTGACTAATTTTAAAAATAGAAATGTATGTAGGCTATGAAATATACCTATGATAGCTACATGGAGGCTTAGGATTATGAAAGTGGTTAAGTACATCATAGATGTAAGTTAACAAAGATGCATGTTTATATTCCTTAAGGGGAATATTTGGTGGACCACTAAAGCTAACTCAAGGTTGAGGCCATCACAAATGGTGATGGATCTGCAACAAGGAAGTTGCATGCCAAAGGAGTTCTCGGTGGAAGAACGGGGTAAGGACTTTGTCAGAAGAATAGAGTCACAATCTTGATAATTGTTGAAGGTTAGACAATGGGCTGCAAGGCTTGTCCATGTATAAGAATCCTGGATTACATTTTGAAAGAATCATGTAAGTAATAGAAGACTAATAACCGAATATTAACCATTCTGATAACCGAATAGAAGTGTGTAGAATGCACATGTTCATGATTCATTATGAACAAATAGTTGCTACTAAATCATGCTGAAGTATCCTAATATTTAGGATGAGCCTAACCCAGGGCTGCTCAGAAAAAAAGAGCAGTTGTGGAAACAAGTATAGTTGGTAAGAGGCAAGTAAACCCCCTGAGTATGATTAAATGAATAAATGGGTACATTTAACTGACAAGGCTTGGTTGAAGCTGTGATTAAGAAAATATAGCGAGACCTTAGAGATAACTCGACTGGGCTGAAAAGCACCAGGCAATGTAGAAAGAATTTGAAGAAGGGGAGAGCCCTCAATTCTTTCCTTGCTGTGCATTATGTTTCTATGGGATGAGAAAGCTAGTACATCGATGAACAAAAATGCTTTGACACCATAGTGATGATGGTTGTAATACTGTAAAAACGATTGAGAATTGTTGTGTTACACTCATGAAAACATTAAGGATGATGTGATGAAGTGCATACAGATATGCTAGACATGCCTGAAAATATTTTATTAATTTAAATGCTATAATACTTGCATTTTAATTTACATGACGACTAATGTGCCTATGGTGTATGTCATGTGTAGAAAGAGATAATATTGGCACTGCTGAGAAAGACAGTTGCCAATAATGAACAACCTCAAGCAGAGGGTGACCATGGAAAGGTTGCGGTCGAAAGATTGTTGACGGGACTATGAAAATCCCGCTAAAGCACTATTGATGAGGTAGAGAACAGAAAGAGGGTGCTAGTAGCCAAGAACCGATATAAAGCTATTCGTGCCTATGTGGCACAAGGTATGAAGGGATTTSGTAATAACCCCTTCCGAAATATTTTATTGTCTCATGTTATACATGAAAATTGAAGGGGCAGTTGTATGCCTTGGATACCCAAGTAAGGTATGATTCAAGAAGGAGAACCCGAATAATGGAGGTATGAACCTCTGGTAGTAAACACTGTTTGGAACCATTGGAAAAATTCATGAATTGATATGTCATGAATGCATTGACAATCAAGGAATGCGTAAAGGCATTCATGTGAAAATTTTGAGTCCATGTGTATTTATTTGGGATCGTGATCGGCCTATAGCAGCTAGTATGGTCCTACTGTAAGAACGAAAGAAAAGAATAAACCATATGAGGAAAAGGTTGGTTAAATTCCAATACCCCATGGCCAAGAATCGGTCATAAAGTGGGACGAACTTGAAAAAAAATGCAAGAATGCATTGGGTATGAATGTGGCCATGGATATTGGCACAATTATTAAAAACCCCTTTTAAATGTTGAATTACGTTTTGAAAATTTTGGTATGCTGAGATGAGACTAATAGTTTGTTTGGCTGTGGAAGAATGAATTGCAGGAAAAAAAGGGGTCATGGATATGGCGGTGAGGTAAGCCCATAGGAAAGACCGATTTCCTGCTGAGCCAAACTGTAAGGAATGGTATTTCCTTTTGAGAAAGTAATTTAATTGCTAAGTATGCACAATTATGAAATTGTTGTGACGATGTTGTAAAGGTGCAATAAAATGTATATGCATGGAAAAGCTAACAAGTTGTTTGGCCGATTGAAGTGGAAAGTGCAGGAAGCAAAGGGGTCTTGGATATGGCAGCATTGTAATCCCATAAGGAAGGCCAATTGCCTGCTGAGACAAACTGTCATGGGAAGGAAAGTTTCATAATTATGAATCTGTTTCCTGTGCGGAACAAATGTGAAAACAAATCGCGAGATTTGAAAAATCTGTGGGTGACAGATTTGTAATAAATTCTGAAATTTAGAAATTATAATGATGTCTCACGAATTTTGTATACCTGTGATACAGGTGAGAAGAAAAGACATGTCCAAAGAGGATGGACGAGGGCTGTAAAAGTTGAATATGATGAACATGGATACTACCGAGTCATGAAAACCCTGTGATAAGCCTGATCACCTTAAAATTATTATGTTGAGGTAACACAAGCTGAAGGGACACCTCGGTAGAGCAAGTCTGAGGGACGCCTTGACTGTAAGACTCAATAGGATCTCTAAGATTCATGTGAGAGAAAACCTCGGCAGGGCAAGATGGATCGCCCGAGGGACTGTATAACAGTGAAGGGGATGCCTGAGCCTGGGTCTGGAGGATGAGTGACCTCAAAGAATAGGAGACCTTAATAATTCTTGTAAACTATTGGGATCATGCACACAGTGGGTAGTTTCCCGTGCGGAAAAACCTTGGAAAGGAAGATGAAATCATGATATCTCTTGTGAACTATTGAATTGGAATCATGCACCCAATGGGTATGTCAAGGAAAGAGATGAGCATGGATAACAAAACTACCATGTGGATACATTTCCACAAACTACACAGATAAGTATTGAGCTAAGATTATGAAAATTTCCCTTTGAATTTTGAACAACAGTAAGATGTTTTCGCACAAAATTGTGATTAATGTGCTTGTTGTCCAAGAATTATTAAAGACAGATGATGAAGACTAAGATCTTGAAAGAGGACCTAAGCGAGGACAAAGGTCAAGACTTCTGAAGTGGCTGAGTGAGAAAGGCATGACAAGTGTTTTTGAGAAAGAACATC
>SNQJ01S0002373.1:33791-48495 GCA_010110895.2 Picea sitchensis
TGTAACTGTGTATGAATTGGTTATGCTGTGCTTGCTTTCAGTAATGTGAATGAATGCTTAAGGGATATACTGTATCCCTTCTATTTCTGTTGGATTGTATGATTAGGAAAGAAAGGAATTATAGGGTTCGGACATGGCTTGTTCCCATAAATTATGGGGTTCTGTAGTGTCTTAAGCTAGAGCCACAAACTGTGAGCTCGTCGATCTTAGGCATAGTTGCATGAAGGATGGTTTACTCGCCTAGTTGTCTTGAGTACTTTGGAGGACGGAGTTGTTTAGTTCATGAGAGGTAGTGCAGATATGCACAGGCTCTCTGCGATCAAATAGAACCCCAAAATCCCTTGATGAAGGAGCATAATAGTTGTGTTGAAGACTCCTCTAAGAGTCAAGTCCAGGAGAAAGAGCGCAAAGCTCTCAAGTCCTTCATAGCTGATGAATCTCAAGAAGGATAGCGAGTTACAAATACCAAAAGAGAGTACCCTTTTGTTTGCTAGATGCACGGACGAGATCCTTTCGGAGGATCTAAGGTTTGCCAAGACCGTTAGATGGGAGAATGGAACGTAGGCGTTAATGCCTCAACCCCTTTCAGCCTTCGCAAGTAGCAAAGGAATCAGGACCGTAGATCCAAAGATCCATGGGAGTTACCTGGACCATCCATTTGTAGAGGACACATGGTTTCCGGTCAGCGTTTCAGCACCTGGGAGACCAGAGGGCAAGAACCCTTGTCTTCTCAAGTCGTGAAATCTCAGCATACGAAACCTTGATTTGGTTTAAGTGTGAATAATTTTGAGAAGGTCGGGATTTGATCATGGTCGTTGATCATCCCAAAAATATCACAATCGTTGATCATGGCTAAAGGTCGAAGCCGTCCATTAGAGGGACACGTGGCTGTCGGTCGGAGTTTTGACACCCGGGAAACAAAAGGGTAAGAACCCTTGTCTTCGCAAGTCGCGAACTCCCGGTACCCGAAACCCCGATGCATTATTTGGTAGAAAGGAGGGGTCCCGAAAGGATCTGGACCATCCATCGGAGGAGACATGTGGTGAGTGGTAAAGAGTTCGGGGAAAACTCTGAAATCCCGTGGACCATTGGATCCAAATCCTCGAGGATCGTTGATCTGCTACACAAATCCCCATATCAAAATTTGGGGATTGGAGCGACAAGAGTTTTGGAGTCGTCGCATCATGAACTCATGGTTCATGAAACTCCGAAAAGATCCAGACTGTTGGATCCAAAACATCAAGAGCCATTGGATCTCATATAAGAACTCGAGTATTGGGTTTCAAGGTTTGGAGAGTCAAACGACGTGACTCTCTTGCATTTCGAACTCCCGTTTACCGAAATCCCGATACGGCTAGGACAGTTGGATCAGGGGGAGACTCGCAGTCGTCGATCTCCTTGAAGGTAAGATTTCGGGTTTCGGGGTTTGCAGGGTCGAAAGACTTGTTCCGCTTGCATTGTTGAGTCGAGAAAGGCGATCGGTGCCTCTTGGCTTGGCCCGTGGTCGTAACCCATGATCGCATGGATGTAGATAAGGGGAGAGCTAGCCTGCTCTAGGCCCCCAAAGGACTTCGGGGATTTTGTCCCTCGAAGAAAAGAGGCGAAAAAATAATTTTTCCATAGTGGGTATGTGACAAGCTAGATGAGCATTTTCATAAATACAAATCACAAGTGGCAGAGTATTTGATGGAAAAATATTTGATCCACTTATTGAGACAGTCAAGTGGCATAGTGATATTTCCAAAGTCTTAGTTGATGCAAATTGAATGTAATTTGAGTGTAATCGAAACTAATCCTAGATTTTAGGATCTCACTCTTGAGTTCGAGTTTCTTTTATCTGCATTAAAAAGAAAACTCAGAGGGGGTTTCGGGGTTTTTGTTTTTGGTGTGTATCGGTCTATCAATATATAGACTAGGCTTATGAAGTGTAAAGATCTACAAAGTTTTCTAGTGAGTGAATATAATCTCTGGTGAATACTTTTTTTTTTTCAATTTTGCTTGTCTTTTCTTCTTATTTGGATGCATATTGAATTTCTTGCATTGAAAATATTCTTTCTCTTTCAACTAATGTGTTTACAACTTGTTGAGAAATATATTCCAAGTATTGTTTATGTTTAATGCAATGTGTTAGATCTAAAGTTTCCAGCTGCAAGTGACAAATTGTATGTTTGTTAGTGTTTTTGTTCTATCTTTATATCTTGTATCTGCTACACTAGAATGCATGCCATTGGTTAAGGGAAACATTGCAGTGAACATTGTGGAATAGTCCAACTAGACCCCTGCCCTTGAACCTCACCTATCAGCTGACCATCAAAATAAATAAACTAAACTTATAAAACCAATCATTCCAACAACTGAGGTGACCTAGCTCTGCTCTTCGCAATCAAGTGCAAATCAACAAATTGTTCAGGATACAGAGCACATGATTACATCTCAGTACCACCTATCATCCCCAGATTGATGGTCAAATTGAAGTTGTCAACAAGTGTTTGGAAACATATTTGAAGTGTTTTGCATCTAAACGGAAAAATTAGTGGTCTCAATGGTCACCACTCTCTAAATGGTGGTACAACACATCTTACCATATAGTTACTTGCATGACTCCTTTTGAAGTAGCATATGGAGAAAATACACCTTTAGTTCTCTCATACATGTCAAGTATCTCGAAGGTCCAGGCGGTTGACCAAACTCTTACAATTTGAGAGGCTATTCTCCATACCCTCAAAGAGAATTTGGTCATGGCTCAAAATTGCATGAAGAAACGAGCAGATCAAGGTCGACCAGGTGTTTCTTAAACTACAACCTTATAAGAAGACTTCATTCAAGGCCGACCATTGTCAAAGATCGACGCCCAAATTTTACGGTCCTTATACAGTTCTCAAGTGCATGGGATATCTGGCCTATCAGTTGGATTTTCCCAGTCATTCTAAGCTCCATCCTATTTTTCATGTCTCATGCTTAAATATGGTGATTGGAACTAAGTCTCAAACTTAAACCAGTGTTCCCGAGTTGGATGAAGAAGGCTCTATCTGCTTGAAACCACAAGCAGTCTTAGACCAACGTGAGCGTCGTCTCCGTCAGCGGACCATCAAAGAAGTGTTAGTACAATGGAAAGATACAACTCCAGCAGACGCCACCTAGGAGCTAGCTACCATTCTRCAACAATTTTCTCATCTCAAGCCTTGAGGACAAGGATCGTTTTAGGGGGGGAAGGGCGCATGTTAGGGACCTTTCCTCCCAAACCCCTCACACTTCTAGAAGATCTTCCTCTAGATTGTTCTTTTGGTAGATATATTTAGTATAAATAAGAGTCGAGGGAATGATAAGTTTTTGTCTTGAGAATTATGGTAATAGAGCTCTGCTCTGTTGGAGGTTTCCCCCTCGAAGAGACAAGTGAACATTGTTTCCTATCAATAAAGGTATTATTATGGTGTTGTGGTTTCATCTATTGTTTTGTTCCACTGTTATTCTCTCCTCTGTGCATTTTATTTTATTACTGGGTGAATTTCCTTCTGCATGGGAAAATTTATACCCCTATGGGTGTTTTTCTTAGTGCTAGGCATCCCAACTAAGAACCTGGTCAAAGTTAATCATTGTTAGGTTTTCTTTCTTTAGCTAGGTGTCTTCCCTTTGTTCCCATGTCATTTTTCTCTAATGTCGATTGTCTAAACTTACCCCATGTCGTTTTTCTTTGATGCAAAATGTGTAAATTTTCCCCTAGTCATTTTTATCTCATGTTGAGTGCTTAAAATCACCCTATTCATTTGTATCTATTGTTGAACTACTAAATTCGTCCAAAGAACATTTTATTCACTGTTGGTTGACTTAATTCGCCCCCTCAACATTTTTCTCCACCATTGGATGATTAAATTTGTCCACTCAACATTCCCTTCATTCTTGGTCTTGGACACAGTTTGGGAGCTTAGTTGTATTGGTATAGCTTCCACAAATAATGAAAACCAAGTAGTAAAAAACCCAAATAATAGATAACACAATACAAATTCCACAAAGAATCTGCATTGATGAAACAGACATACCATAAGCCCACCGTTTACAAATCAACAAGTCATCAACCACAGATTTTAAATGCACCATAGACACATATTTAACCTTGGAAACCCAACTCAAAAAGCTAGATTGCTTGGGGATTTTATTACGTAGAAAATTCATTACAAAGGGGTAATATATACATAGATTTAGTGTATTGTTACTCACTTGACAAGAAAATTGCAAATTTAGTGTATTGTTACTCACTTGACAAGAAAATTGCAAATGGCCATGACTCAACAACAATACTCACTCATCCTGGCACATCCTCAATGCCGTCTTATCCTTTGATCAGCAAATAGATTTCCTCTTTGTGCTCTCATCTTTGTTATTGTCCTTCTTCATTTCCTCCTCACTCTCTTTTATATTGAATTCCCTTCTTCTCCATAGCCTTCATTTTTAATGGGCTGCCTTGTAAGGTCAACCTTCACAATGGTTCATTTTAACTTCCAAGTAAATTTTGAACATTTCCTCAACTTTTCTAGAAAACAATTATTACAAAGTTTATAAAGAAATTTTGGTGAAGATCCAATTTGGATCGCATATCTCCTAGCATGGCTTGAGTGTGAAGAGATGTGTGCCCACCATGACTAGAAATCACTTTTTCCTTTTTCTATCATTCATGTATTTACATACTATAGTATTCATTTCATTTCATTTGTTTGAGAGACATAACTGCCACAAGGGTATATTATTCTCATTTTGCCTCCTTTTGTGTAAAATAGTGAGCTAAGTTGTGGTCTTACTTATCTTTTCTCATTTTGCCTCCTTTTATGTAGAATAATAAGTTAAGTTGTGGTATTACTTATCTTAAATAGTTTCCCTGGAATAGTTTATGTAAGCTAATTCTGATATTGAAGGATTTCATATATATAAGTTGTGTATATTGTTGCTCATTTAATTCGTACATTCGTCATAAGATGATTCATTCAAGCTAAATCTTGAAGTCTTGTAAGAACATAGTTTGATTTTCAATAAACACGTGATGCTCTTAACACCATTGCTAAAATTTAAGGTGGAATTCATAATGGTTTCTACTACCAAATTATAATATACACTGAACTGGATCTAATTATCCTTATACTAACACAACCATATTATAAAAGTAAAAATAGTTGATAATAATAATAATAATAATTTATTTTTAAGGTATACATACACTATTCTTTTGGATTTGAACCTATGACTTTTTAAAAAGAATCACATGTTTTTAACCATTAGACCCACTCAGGCTGTATATGATTGCTTAAATTGATAAATTGCTTATATCAACTACTTTTATAATGTAGTTTTTATAATGTAATTGAGTATAACTTCCATGCTACAATAAATACCATACCTCTTCATGCTTAGGAATTGAAATCGAAATAATGACAGACCAAACTGTTTCATATAATTATTATTAATATATACTTTCATAAACAACGAAAGCATTCATTTCTGGTGCTTAGGAATTGAAATCGAAATAATGACTGACCAAACTGTTTGTTAGACTTATTATTAATGTATACTTTCATAGACAACAAAAGTATGAAGAAAAACCAATTCTAAAACCTGGAGAAATCTTCTACGAATTGAAACAAAAGTTCGAAAGCTATGAAAACTTTTGTAAGTTGGAATAAAAACAGCATCAAAACTGTGATTTCTGATAAAGGAGATGTCTTCTATGAAGTGAAAAAACAATTGAAAAAAGTTCATTCTATTCATTGAAAAAGGAGTTCATTCTATACATTGAATCATATGCACTAATGAATACAATGAGTGCCAACGATTTTGGAATCGGTGTGACAACCAGGTTTTACGCTCTAAGATTTATCTCCGCCCTTCCAATCCAAAACCTGAAAAAAATTCTTAAAAAAATGAAAACCTAGCTGCTAGGGTTCTTGCCGTAACCGCTCATCTGTTGCAAGATCGCTCCTCATCTTCAAGCTGAGAAAATTCTTAACAAAATGAAAACCTAGGGGCTACGGTCCTTGCCCTAGCAGTGCATCTGTTGCAAGATCGCTCCTCATCTTCTCTTAGTTTGGGAGATCAGATAAATCTGAAACTCCTGCGAACTTTTTAGTTTATTAAAAAGCTTTCTACAAAATGCATGAAACTCCTTCCAACTTTTTAGTTTATTAAAAAGCTTTTTACAAAATGCAAGAAAGTCATGAACATAAAATAAAGTCATGAACATAAAATCTTATTGATTTTAGATAATAATTAAGAATATGCTAGCATCTTTAATTGTTAGTCATTAAAAATATATTTTATTAAAATTGATTAAAAATTAAAAACTTATTAAATGGGTCCATTTCCTATAAATATACTCCTTTCCTTCTAAAAATTAAAAATATATATTTTATCTTATATTCATTTTTTATTTTAATATTAAAAAATATAGGGACACTATTTAATCATCACTTTTGAAATTCTAAAATCAATTTAGTCCAATTAATTGTTAATTAATTATTCTTGTAATGGTTTAGATTGTTGTACAAGAACATCCAGAATAACATTTAATTGATTATCTATTAAATTTGTTAATTCTTAATGAGTGGGTCTAATAGTTTAAAAACATATGTTTCCTCAAGTTCAAATTTATTACAATTAAAATTCTCTATACACAATTAAAAATAATGTATAATATAAACATGCAAATAGTATAATTTTGCAGCTAAGCATGCAAATAGTATAATTAAGAATTAAGAATTCACCGTATATCACTGTAAAGATTAAACATCTAGCAATTTGAATTAAGAAATGTAATCTCTTATTATTAATTCTGACATTACAGTAATGATATGCATGCGTTATTCTCCAAGTTTTATTAATGCCTATCGGTATAAGCAGATCACAGAAACCTCTGGTAAGACTTTGGGATCGAATCCAACCAACGAAAATCTATAACTGCGTACACRGAGAAACCCTCTTGATTCAATATGATATATAGAGTAGAGCAGCCGAGAGAAAGCCAATGAACTTTGTATCCCCTGTTAGGGTATTTGTTAACATGATTTATTTTAGTCTTTAAATTTATTAGACTAGCAAGTGCTTGAGGTTTGCACGAGGGTCTCTAATTTTAATTATCAAATGTCAATACACATTTTAAATTAAAGAGGTTAGTGCAACAACAAGGTCAAGCATTTAATAGCTGAGTTGTAGTTATTATGTAGCTGAATTACACTTATTACGTATACATTAAAATCCAAGTTCTATATGATCATGGATGCTTCTATAATGTAAGTGGTAGCTTTTGATGTATTAAGAGTAGAGTAGTTTCTAGAATCAGTAGAAAAAAAGAGGCTTGTTGGTGGCATTTAAGATCTAACATTAGTCATACCAAACTACTACAAACTTTGGAAATTGATTTCAAAACCTTAATAAATCTTGTTTTCCACTTACTTTTACGACCTCAAAAACCTCAATAAATGTTGGTCATGAAGTTCTTGAATATTTTCAACGATGACCAACAATGATGATGCCACTACTCCTCTTCATTCTCGTGATTGGGTGCCCAACATTACGAATCCCACCTATGTGACCTTGGAATCAATTACCATTCTCAATGCTTTCCTCACATCCATCGTAGGATTGAACCCACCACCACCACCTTACTCATAGGTGTTTGTTCAAGCTCGAATCAAGAAGAAAAACAAGATTGCACACACACCCTGTAAAAATAACAAAAGAATATGAGGTGTTGGTTGTTATAATAGGTTGGGTTAGAACTAGTGCATCTATCAAAACCCGATAATGGATGTGACCTTGTTTGGTTCAAACACGGTCTTAACCTTAAGCGGATTGACACTCCCTCATATCCCTGGATGTAACATCCTCAATTTTAATCCCCACAATTTATAATGTAATTGTGTAAATGTGATTTAGGTTGGTGAGATGATATGTTTTGGGCCAGATATCTTGTACAGATTGGTATGGTCGAGGGTCGATATATGTATTTTGTACATTGGAAGTAATTAATAAAAATAAATCGCTAGTTGTGATACGAGAGGGATGGTCATGATGGAGAGGTTATGTTTCCACAACATAGGGAGCTAAAGGGGGGTCCAAGGGGTTACCCATTTATATTAATCCAAGCCTTTTCATATTAATGTTTATCTCCTTCGAATTATCAAAGGAAGCATTTAATACATGTAAGAGTGATTGGTGGGAAAAGTCTTCTCAGTATTTTATGATAGCATGGGCCAAGCACAACTACTTTTTGGGGAATGTGAGAGTCAAACTTGCATGAGAAGAAAATGAAATTCGAATGGGTTTCTGGGATAGTTTTTACATGTTTTTTTTTGCAGCAAGAGCAGAGCTAAGTGCTAAGAAAGAGCACCAATCATGATGTGTGTTAGAACATCCATGACAAGGGTGAGTTTTATACCCATATTTAGGTTGTAACCCTGTTAGTGATTTCCAATTGAGGAAATGGCTCAAGAGCCTTGAGAAGGATATTGTGAACACTCCAAATTATAGCTAAGATTTCTTGGAGCCCCCAACTATGATATTTTCTACCCAATCATGTGCATTGGAGCTCTAGAGGGAAGTGGGAAGACCTGAGGGACTAGGTGGTAGAGAAGGGCGATCCCATTCCTTGGGTTTTGTAGGTTGAGGGGAAGAGAGTTGGTGGATTGGAACTTTTGTTGGAGTAGAACCTGATTTTTTGGGATACTAAATGTGTAGAGTGGACAACCAAGAGGTCTACACCTCCTTGTGGACTCACAGTGTTAGCTCGGAGGTGTCCTGCTATTGAGAGAATGGAACAACAATGGCTATGCTTAGGAGGAATGTCCCATGTACGTAGCCAATCGGTTTCCCCATAAAAAGATAAGGTTTCTATTGTATTTCATGTTTAATTTCCACTGTGTAATAATTGTATTTGAATTTCATGTTCTATTGTTTGAATGGGTGCATCCAAGTTTTTAAAAATGTTCTTAATTGCATAAGTAATTTAGCCCATTGTTTGTTGTAAATAGTATTTGTATGAAAGAAAAATTTGTTTTGTTGGTAATGGGTATTTCACAAGTGTTATTAGAGTTGAAGGTTACAACACTAGGCCTACAAGGACCTACTATAGAACAACAAGATGTTATTTGTGTGAATTTGGGTGAAATTTGATTTCGCCTAGCTTGAGAAATTGGGTTCAATACCCCTCAAAATTCAATTTTGGTATTGATATTCTTGGAACAGAGGTTTATTCGAGAAACTAAGTGGTTGAATACAACTATTGAATGGTCAAGTTGACCCAGGGATCTGAGTATGCAGGTTTGCATTAGTCACAAGTTTTCGTTTTGGGAAAAACAACTGTGTGTCGAATTTTTTTTTTATCACCGATATAGTGTATGTTGGTGAAGAGAGATCTCTTCAATTCACCAATAAAGGATTGTATCAAAAAGAAAAAAATGTTTGAAGTCGTCGATAAAGGAGTATATCGGTGAGTGGAAAAGATTTGAAGTCATCGACAAAGGAGTGTATTAGTGAGTGGAAGATTTGAATTTGTCGATAAAGGAGTGTATCAGAAAGTGGTAAATAATTGAAGTCACTAATAAAGGAGTGTATAGAAGAGAAAAAGAGTTCCTGTCACCGAAATATCAACGAAGAAATCACTTTTGGTGCTAAAATGTCGATGAAGAAATCACATTTGGTGTCGAAATGTCAGTGAAGAAAAGACATTCGGTCGTTGAAATTTCGATGAAGAAAATACATTCAGGTGTTGAAACGTTGACGAAGGAAATACATTCAGGTGTAAAAATGTCGACGAATGAAATACATCTGGGCATCGAAACATCGAAAAAGAAAAGACATTCAGGTGTTGAGACGTCGGTGAAGGAAAGACATTCAGACGTCGAAACATCGACAAGGAAAATAGATTGTCTCAAAAAAAGGCCAATTGATGTCAGTATAAAAGTATGGAAAGAACCTGTAAAATCATATGAGAAGTCGGATGCATGGAGGAATTTTGGTGAGGAGAATATCCAGGTATTTCAATTTGCTCATAATATTATATCAAATTTCTTAAACGATTTTTATATTTTATTTGTGCATAGTTAAATTGACTTAGTGTATGTTTCAATATAAGGCCTCCAAATCTAGGCTTGCAAAACTCCAAGCCACACATCACAGTGGCCAAAAAGGTCTACAAGCCTTGATTTGCACCTTTGTAAGTATATTTATTATGTGAAATGTTTTTTTTTTCTATTTCTTAGAAAAAGTAAATGGTTACATATTTATTAGTTTAACTAGTCCATGTGCCATGTTTTGAGAGGAGGACAAATATGGTCGGCATCAAAAACATTTCTAAAAAGAAATTTTACAAAATAAAAAGTGGACCAACTTTTTAATATGGATGGAGAATGAGGTATCAATAGTACCGAAGGATCCCTTGCCTTGTTTTTTCCATAGTTTTTATCAATGGCTCCCTATTTAGGCATCCTTGTCCTTTATTTCCTTTCAATATTATGAACTTGTGGAATGTTCCTTGCAATTTATGGAGTTTGGAAATATTATCCCTTTTTTTTTGGTTCTTGATAACAAACATAGTTTTCCTAGCAAGGATTTTCCCCTTTCGTTTAATTTATATATATTAGCCTACTATTTGGATAAGTCAGATTCTCATCCAACATTCATAGGGCCTTCTCTCCCTTTGACCTTCTCTAACATAGATGCATTTCACTAATATATGGGTGATAACTTCTTCATCCATATTACAAAGTGAACACATGCTAGGCCTTTGTTTACTTCTCCTTTGAAAAGGATCTCAAAGAAGTAACTTGTCTCTCAACACTAGCCACATATAAACATGTGTCTTCATAGAAGCTCTAATATTCCAAAGGGGCTTCCACCACCATGATTTTGTCTTGTTCTGCATTACATAACATAGTTTTTTACCCTAGATTTTCAATCTATTATCTTAGAATAGGATTCTTGGACCAAACCAAACTATATTCCTCATCCCTAATCCTTACATGAATATGAGATAAAGTTCCACATAACATTTCCATTGTGCTACATTCTCTCTTGCAAATCCCAAGAATTTTGCCAATGCATAATATACCATTGCATACCATTTCCAATGAATACCATACAATGGCAAGTCAATGCATACCATTTCCATTATCAATGCATATAATACCATACCATTTCCATTGACAATGCATACCATACAATTGCAAGGAAATGCATACCATTGTCAATGCATAACATACAATGGTAAGGAAATGCATACCATTTTCATTGCCTTTGCATACCATGCCATACAATTCATAACATACCATACCATACCATTGCCAATGCATACCATACAATGGCAAGGAAATGCATGGTATACCATGCATAACATGAATGGTAAACCATACCATACAAGGAAATACCAATACAAATAAAATACCAATACCATACCATACCATACCATACCAGACCAATACCAATACCAATACCATACCAATACCAATAACATAACGTACCATACTAATACAAATACCATACCATACCATACCAATACCAATACCAATTTGTAACACACCCACGACGGGGCATAAAAACCGTTGCTTTTCTTAAAGGACAGATTCTCCATCCATGGTTTCTAATTTGCAAGGTCGGGGAACCAGTCTGACCTCTCGGTCAAGGATCTATGATTCTGGAGCCAAACAAATCTTTGAGACCTTGATGGTCTAGTTCTGTAATTAGACGCATATCCTTTCGACTTCATGGTGCAGGTTTAAAGGTACCTGTGACGCTCCCCTTCGCGCCTGCGAAATCTTAGAGTATGGGCGCTAGCTCCTTTTCTAATAAGCCCCTTCCTTGATATGAACTTGGGCAATGGCCTTACGTAACCACGTGATTGCGGGTGCGACCAAGGGTGTTTTGAAACCAAACTACTTTTCGCCCCACAATTCACCTTGAGCCTCCACATGTCCTTTCTCCAAAACCGTGGTATGGATTGCGGCCAGCCATCAAATTTTTAAAGTTCGCGCACCTTTGGTCCCCGCAATGTGACAAGACCGTCGATCTCATGACCTTGAAGGTGCTTCTGAACTTGATGGCTCAAATCTATCCTTTCTGAATCTACAGATCAGATCTAACCTTTCTAAATCAATGGTTGTGATTTAATTCGTGATTCGGGTTTCAGGAGTTTCAACTCTCAACCCTTACCTTCTCCTGTAGTGACAGAGCTCCTGCCACGCGTCCTCTTTAATCAATGACATTGATCGCTTCGCGATTCTAGACTTCGGGAGTCTCAAGTCTCAAATTTTAATTCCCCTCGAAGTATGCAGATTTTTTCCACGTGTCCACTTGAATCGAACGATCGAGGCTTACTTCAGGTCTTTACCCAAAATCTAAAGATTCATGCCACATCCCCCTTAATCTGGTGGCTATGAATTACTTTGGGACTTTACCCAAATTCCATATATTTACGCCACGTCTCTTCTGGATCAGACAGTCTAGATTCACTTCGGGTCTTCGGAGTTCGACAATCTCAATTCTCAACTGAAAACCCAGTGCAATTCACCTGGAGACACCAATCTATTGACACATACCCCTCCTGGCGATCAACGACCAAGATCTACTTCGGGTCTTTAGCGCTTTTCAACCAAGACTGGATCAATGGCCTTCATCCCACCTCTCGATCAACAGTTGAAATTCCACTTCGGGACTCCAGTGCTCTCACCCTCTACCTTTCTCCAGAGTATTTTGTACCCAGAGTGCTAGATCTGGGGCCATGCTTCCACCTTAAATCGACGGATTTCATCCGTTTCGGGACTTCAGCCTTCGAACATCTCAAACTTCAAATACTCTTTGCTTTGTTTCCTTTCGAATGTTCTATCACTAGTTCACGATCTAATGACATGTGTCCTCCTTCAGATCGATGGCTCCCAACTTCTTCGATTGTTCAGGCTTCGGCGATTTCAAACTCTTATCCATCGCATTCTCCTGGAGTGTTTTCACCCGGAGTTCACGATCGATTGCCATGTGCCCTCTAGATATGACATTCTAGATTCTCTTCAGGTCTTCGGGTTGCTTTCACCCAAGGACAACGGATCTCTACCAAGTGTTCCTTTCGATCTGACAGTTGAGATTCACTTCGACTCTCTGGCTCTCTGGGCTTCAGGAGTTTCAACTCTCGACTGAAACTCTCGAAGTGATTTCTCTGGAGTTACTGATCTGCTGACACGTGTCTCCCGGTGATCAATGGTCAGGATCTACTTCGGGTCTTCAGAGATTCCTCTCTCTCCTTAACCATAAGCTCTCGCTCAGGAGTTGTATATCTTGCGCCACTTGTCCCTCTTGGCGATGAACGATCCCAATTCACTTCAGGACTTCGGGACCTTGGCCAGTCAACCCTCTCGTGAACACAAACTTTAAAACTCATGCACATTACCTTAGATCGGACGACTAACGTCCCTTTGTGCTCAAATCTGACGGTTAGGATATGTTCCTTCCTAGAACTTCTCCTCTGCTTCCCTGGACGTTGATCTAATGGTCCACGATTCTCCCCTCAACCGATCTGACGACTATTGTCACTCCTCCTCCTGAGCTTTTGACTTCTTCCGACTTGGAATAGTTTGGTAGATTTTCAAAGGCCTCAGCCTTCATTCTTCCTGCAAGTTTGGTTATCTTGGGTCTCATCTTCGCTCTTGAAAACATTATTTCTTCTGAGCTTTTTGATTCTCTCGGATCGATGGTACCGAGGGACTATATTACCAAGGATTTCGAAAAGGGCTCATGACCACCCATATCACAACTATTCAGGGTTTGGCGATCATGATCCGACCAATACCGAGGTGTCCGTCGATCGATGGTTCACAGCAATTGCGGGGTCCCAACGTGCATGCTCTTTATCAGAGAGCTTAACCTCCGCAATCTAGAAGTACTCACCCAACCTGGTCGAACCGGAGTTGTTGATATTCCATCCCAACGAGATCAACAACAATGGTGAATTGCAGGCCGCAGACTAACGTGTCCACTACTTTCACCTTTGCACTCCGCAATGATGCCCCACCCTCGATCTCCATTCATAGATCGACGATTCACAGTGATTGCGGGGTCCCACCTCCACAATCTGAGAAGTTCCCCCTCGACTCTATTCTAATCCTATTTGTTGATCTTCCATCCCCAATGAGATCAATGACATGGGTTGATTGCAGGCCATGAAATAGAAGGTCTGCTAAATTCACCTTCGCACTCCGCAATGATTCCCAACCGTCGATTAAATCGAGCAGTTGGTGTTTTATTTGGTAACTCCAGTGAGTATTTGAGTCGTTCTGACGACTGGTATGGCCTCTCCTCTCATTAAATGGCTCGTATACATCTACACTATAATATTCTTAAGTCATGGGTAGTTCTGGTAACTTGACTATCGTCTACCTCCTAGATCTGACGGTCGGGACGGTTCCCTAGAAATCCTCAGATCTAAGGATCAGAGTTATCTTCAAGAATTTAGGACTTCAGGAATTTTACCTCCCTTACGATGAACTCGCTCAGTTCGTCGAACTCGCGAAGTCTGAATGACTCCAGGGTTAAATCCCACGCTCTTTCTCATACCCAATGGTCACAACAGACCATAGCTTCTTCTGAACAGATTTCATCCGTTCATATTCCAAACAAGGGACCTTCCCTTTCGATACTTCAACCTCGTTGTTCTTCCCGAGCATTGTTAGCTCTGAAAGGC
>SNQJ01S0002373.1:48505-65804 GCA_010110895.2 Picea sitchensis
CTTAGCTGGGACATAGATATGTGATTATGATACTTAATAGAGCACTTAGCACCGTCAGATCCTCAATATGAAATCAATATCTACTTCGGTGATAAAACATAGCTTCGCAACATTCACACTGATCTAATGTAGTTAAGTACTTAGCACAAATAGATGGATCAGATCTAGCAGAAGCAAGCACTAAGCACATTCATAGAAGTCAGATCTAGCATTCTTACACATCATTAGCACAAAGCATGAACATATTTATCTATCTCTATCAAAGAACTTAGCAAGAGAGTCATAAACACATTAAGACAAGCACAAAGCATAACAACACAGTGTTTACGTGGTTCACCCCCACCCTGGGGCTACGTCCACCAACTCTTCTTCTTTATTGTCTTCAGTCAATCGGTTACAAGCACAGAGCCTCAAAAACCTTACTCCGCATAGGATAAAAGATCTGCGTAGCTCGCTAGATCCTTCTTCCTTGCGTTCCAGTACTAAGCCTTCCACAATCTTGCTACAATGACTTGCACTTAACTCTGCAAGTCTCACATAGTATGCACAAAGCCTTACAATTCCTGATCACACAAATCCAACTCTTGGCACTTAGCCTACTTGCATACTAACATCACATACATTCCTTCATTCTCTTCCTTCTTTTACATTGCCTATACATCTATTTATACATACAAAATAGGCCTAAACATGGGTAAACCCATGGGTCAACATCACATTCTCGTTACATATTCCCACATCCCAAAAAGGACCCAAAAAGGGGATGAGATCCCGCGATCTCTGCTTCATCTTGTGCTCCTCCTTCGACAGGCTATCGAAGTCCAAAAATAGGTCAAACTTGACTAGATATCAAAAAAACCTGTTCAAGGGCCAACAAGCCCCCACCACTCACCTATGACTTGTCTCGAGTCACTTTGATGTAGGAAGTTCTACTTCGAATGCTTCGATCTTGGATTGAACTGCTTCAACTTGATGTTGTGCTATGTGCTCTTTTTCAACAAATTCTTGAATGATTGCATCATTCACAGGTCCTTCCGGGCATTGTTCTACCACAATGCTAACCTGCTCCAGTTCTTCTCCCTAACCTTCCACCTTTGTAAACAAGTGATAGGACTTATCGTGTACCAGTTGGAGTTTCTGAGTTATCTCCATAAATCTTCTCTGGATACTATGGATTTGTTTTTGGGCGGTTCGCTGCTCTTGAGATCTCTTCATTCTCTCCACAACTGACAGAGACTTTAGCTGCACCTGTAGTGTTTCTGAGTGTTGTTTCGCTTCCTGGAGCTGCGACTCCAGTGCCTACAACTCTGGGTTCTCGGTAAGTTTCTCATATGTTTGGGCACTACGGTCAACAAATTGCTTGCATTCTAAGCTAAGGGCCTTCAGTCTGTCAACTGCACTGTGGGCAGTGGCTTCTCGCTGGTCTCTTACCTCCTGTGGAGTGTCTGGTACAATGCGTAGCTCTAAATATGCTATGCATTGTTGGATCTGCTGGATCACTTCTTCAAGTTGCGCTACCTGCTTCATGACTTGATCCTATGCCTTTACTTCTACGACAGTCATAGATCGAAGTGCTCTGTTGATCGTTTCCTTCACTTTGAGTTACTCGATGAGAAACTATTCCTTGCCTTGCTGTAGTTGTGCCTTGTCATCGTTGAACTTCGTTTGGAGAGCTCTCTTTTCTTGTTCGACAACTCGACGTTGTTCTACAAGTACTCCCTATACTTGTAACAAAGCCTAGGTGGCTTGCGTTGTTTCCTCTTGCACTCGTCGAAGATGAGCTTCGACTGTATTAGCTATTCAGTGGAGTTGAGCTAGCTCATCTCCCACTTCTGGCTCTCTCGGCGTAGTGAAGACTGTGCGGCTGGATTGTAGGGATTTTTGTACTCCTCGGAGTTCATTCATGATTCGATCATACAACTCCTCTTTCTTTTCTTCTTGGTTCTCTGCTATCTCCAGCGAAGCATCATTCAGGTCTGCTACAAGTAAGTCGAAGTCATCAGAGGCGGGTATGGTCTGCATCTTCGTCATAGTGGCCTTCGATTTCTTCCAGGAGGAAGGTTTCAAAGGATAACCTTTCCTCTTTTTCAAGGGGTCATCCTCGTCACCCTACTACTGCTCGACCTCTGTGTCATTCAACTCTTCATCATCACCTCCTTGCTCGAGTGAGATGGAAGCAGTCTTCATGGATGCACTGTCTAAATCATGGACCTCTTCGGTCTTCTTTTGTAGAAATTTCAATACAAATTAAGTATTTCCTGCGATTCTCCTGATCTAACAATTATGCCACCGTTAAATACAAAATTGCTTCTACTATTATTCTTGCGGAAAATTAAACCATGATCATAACCACAATCACAAAGTGAAATATCAATAGCACATAACACAAAAGTTTTACCGGGAAAGCGTAAAGCTAAAAACCCCACTATCATATATTATGTATATCATGAATCATGAAACAATCTCATACAAAACTCTAATCCAAAATCTCTCAGTAAAATACAATCGTTTCACACTGTCATACACAAATCAACAAATACATGTGTCAATTCCTGTGTCCAGACAACTTGCCTCCTCTACACAATCTCTTCAATTCAAATTCTCACAAATGTTACGAATTGCTAAGTTTTCACATGCTCATAAGCATATCCACTGCATGTGTGATCAAATCACAACTGATATCCAAAATGTCCCTTTCACCTGTTATCTCAACTGGGTCTCCATTAGATCTGACATGCATGTAGTTAACGGTGATGAATCTTCAATTGCATGTGAGTTCAATGATTAACTGAACTCTCACTAGTGCATGTTTAGATACAACTAGTACAATTGATCTTAACTCACTTAACTACACTTATAGTTTTGTTACAAATCCAGCTCACTTAGTTATGAATGAAATAATAGATTAATATTTATTGTCTAATTTATTTAAGGGAAAACTAAATTAGACACATGTTTCTTGTTGACTTTTCAACACTCCTTCTCAACAAGAAATGGATTATCCTTCACCCCAATCCTGTCTCTATGATATTCGAATTTTCTCCTGGTGAGTGCCTTCATCAGAATGTTTGCATCATGATCTTTCGTAGGAATGTATTGAAGCAACATGATCTTCCGCTGCACACAATCTCTGAGATGATGTTACCGGATATCTATATGCTTAGATCTATCATGAAACACGGGATTAATCGAGATTTTAATGCAACTCTGATTATCACAATAAATCACTGTCGGATCTAAATGAGAACCAAACAAACCAACCAAGATCTTTCTCATCTAGATAGCCTCACATGCAGCTTGACTCGCTGCCATGTATTCTGCTTCCGCTAAACTGAGTGCCACTGATCTCTATTTCCTGTTGTACCAATAAACAGCTGTAGATCCGATACTAAAGATCCCCCCTGATGTGCTCTTTCTGTCTGTTGGTTTGCCTGCCCAATATGCATCTGTGAAGCCATGCAACTTCACCTCATCTATCTATCTGTACCATAATCCATACTCAGATGTGCCCTTCATATATCTCAAGACATGCTTACCTGCCTTCCAAAAGAGTTTGGTAGGCTTAACCATCGCTTGACTTAGCTGGTTAACCGCATAGAAAATTTCCGGTCTCGTGTTCACTAAATACATTAGTGAACCCACTAACTGTCGATACACAGTAGCATCCACTACTTCTCCATAAGTAGCATACCCTTTCCTCCAGTTTCCTGGAAGAGGAGTATCCATGGGTTTGCATCCCTCCATGTGAAACTTACCCAGTATCTCTCTTGCATACTTTCCTTGAGACACAAAAAGTTCACCATCTCACTGCCACATTTCCAATCCAAGGAAATAATGAAGAAGGCCCAAATCCTTCATCTCGAACTCCTTTGCAAGGTCCTCCTTGCATGAGTGTATCAATTGCTCATCACCAGTCAGTATTAAATCATCCACATAAAGAACAATGATTAAAATATTACCCTCCACCACAATTTGGTATAGGTTTGCATCCGCTTCACTTTTGGTGAAGCCCAATCCGGTAAAATAACTGTCTATCTGAGTGTACCAAGCACAGGGTGCTTGCTTCAGCCCATACAGTGCTCTCTTGAGTCTGCACACATGTGACTCTCTGTCAAAGGTCTCAAAACCTTTTGGCTTCTCAATGTACACTTCTTCCTCAATGATCCCATTGAGGAACGCAGTTTTTACATCCATCCGATGAATGCACCAGCCCATCTGTGCTGAGAGTGCAAGGATGGATCTTATGGAAGAGTACCTTGTGACAGGTGCAAAGGTCTCATCATAATCTATCCCTTCGATCTGTGAGAAGTGTCGAACCACAAACCTGGCCTTGTATTTCTCCACACTCCCATCAACAACTTGCTTTACCTTGTAGATCCATCTCAAACCTACCACTGATTTATCAATCAGTCTTGGGAAAATATCCCATGCATTGTTTTTAACAATGGAGTCATATTCCTCTACCATAGTATCAACCCAAGTGGGGTCCTACATTGTTTCCTGAAAGGAAGATGGTTCAGTCACAATACATTTTCTCATGAGAGCCATGTATCCAGCAAATCGATCAGGAGACTGTCTCTGTCTGTGTTGTGAAGTAGGGGCTCCTACATTCTGTGCAACATCTAGTCTCAATCTGTCAGCTTCCATGGTGCGCTTTCTGCCATTTCTTATGGATGGCTCTACTTGAGTGGTTTCCTCCACTACATGAACCTCTTCATGTGGATGAACCACATCTTGAGACTCATCCTTGGGAACCAACAATTCCTCTTCTGCATGCAAGTCTAGCTCCCTCTCAAGCGAAAACCGCATGACTTTCCCCTCATCGAATTTTATATCCCGTCGCATAACAATCATCTTACTGTTCGGCATATACACACGATAATTATGGGGTGTTTCTGTGTACCCCACAAATATCCCAAGTTCAGTAGTCAGTTCCATCTTGTTCTTGGCATCCTTGGTCACATGCACATAAACATATGAGCCAAAATTTTAAAATGAGAAACATCAGGTTTATTACCAGTAAAAGATTCTTTAGCTGTACTCATGCCAAGTACTCTATGAGGACAACGATTTTGCACATAAAACACAATATTTCATGCTTCTACCCACAAATGCATTAGTAGGCCCTGATCATGCAAAATCACTCATGCTGCACCCACGATCGTTCTGTTCTTTCTCTCTACAACCCCATTTTGTTGTGGGTTATGAGGCACTATGAGTTCTCTTCGAATTTCTTCTCTGCTGCAGAAGTCTTTGAATTCATTATAAATGTATTCTCCACCATTATCTCTCCTTAGAGCCTTCACTTTCTTCCCCGACTCTTTATCCACCAATGCTTTAAACTCACAGAGCTTTGAGAATGTTTGATCCTTCTTCTACATGAAGAATATCCAGCATTTACGAGAAAAGTCATCAACAAAAATAACATAATACTTGTGTTTTGTTGTTGAAGCAACCAAAAATGGTCCACACACATCCATGTGAATTCTCTCCAGGATCACTGAAGCACGGTTCTCCTTTTCATGAAAGGTGAACTTTACATACTTCCCCAGGGTGCACCCCTTGCACTGATCTAACTGAGCAAGTGTTCCCCTTGGAATTCCAGTAGATATCTATTGCATGATATTCAAGGCTCCATGATGAAGATGGCCCAATCTCCTGTGCCATAATTCACCTTCATCTCGGCTCACCACTTTTTCTGCCTTGCCTATCATGACATTGCATCCATCTACCTCTAGCATGTAGAGATTCTTAACTCGAATCCCTATCTTCTTGACCTGACCCATTTCTTTATGTCGTAGGTAGGTTTTTCCACTGCTAAAAACAACATCATATCCTTTGTCCTCCAACATTGCGAATGAGACCAAGTTTTACTTCAGACCTGGAACATGCATAACATTTTTTAATTGAAATGGTTTACCTGACTCCCTCTGAAAGGTAATGGTACCAATACCAGTTTCACTATATCATCCATCGTCGCCCATCTCTATATGCATTCTAAGATCTTTCTCCTCCAAGTCAATGAAAGACTCTTTATCTCCCGTCATGTGGAATGAAGCGCCACTATCCAAATACCACACCGATCCTGATGCACTTGAAGCCATGCATGCGATCAAAGTGAAGCCAGGTTCAAATTGAGAGACAAGATCCTCACCAGTTGCATATCCAATAACCGTATTTCTCTTCTTCTTTTGTGGACAGTTAGTAGCGACATGCCCATGTTCATGACAGTGAAAACACTTCACTTTGGACAAATCCATCTTATTGACTTTAGAATCGGATTTTGGATGGAATTTCTTCCCTTTCCCTTTCCTTTCCTTGGCAGTCAAAGCACAATTCTTTTCATCATCATGCTTTGATGAAGATCCATCTCTGGTGTTTCGCCTGAACTCCTCTTGCACTATATCTGACCATAGTCGTTCCCAATCTGGAAATGTTTCCCTTCCATTGACAGAGTCTTGATAACTGTGCCAACTCTTAGGAAGACCTAGGAGTTCCAAGCTCACCAAATCATCAGCAGTGACTGTTATTCCCACACTTCCAAGCTCATCCCGACATTGGACAAACTTCATGAGATACTTTGGAATGGTGTCGCCCTTTTCCATCTTGATCTTCCCGAGTTTATCTTTGAGCACCAATTTCCTATGGTCGCTACTATTTTGGAACAGATCCGTCAAAACCTTCCACATTGCATGTGGTGTGGTTTTCCCATGGAGACTTGAGACAATGTGGTATCGTACTCCCTCCAACAGAATCCTCCTCGCCTTTGCCACTTTCTTTTGCCATGCATCAAGATTTAAAGTATCTGTCACATTTGGCTTAGGAACATCGTTGTCAATGTAACCCTTCAAGCCATTGTCTTCGAGCACTGCTTCCATTCTGTCCTTCCAAGCAATGTAGTTCGAGCTTCCCTTGAGTGCATACTCCAACCTCAAGCCATTGAAAGACATTTTGATCTTGAATCAGTTGTCGCACCAAGAAAATCTTGCAAATTCGAATGTTATCCAACCACCAAAACTCAACTGTTGCAATCCCTCTTCCCTGGGAGGTTCACACCCCACCTGAGAGTAGCCTGAGGGAAGTTCGCACCTTACCTGTGTGTAGCCTGCGAACTTGCCTGGGAAGTTCGCACCCTGCTTCACTGTAGAGTGAGGAGAGTCCGCACTTCTCCCTTAAGGAGCCTGCGAGAATCACCTTGAAGTTCGCACCATGCGTTTGTCTAGGGTGTGAGAATTTATTCTCTAAGAATTGAGAGTAGTCTACAGTACTAAAGTTTTCACCCTACTAGAGACGGCACCTGCGAGAATGAAATTATGTTCGCACCTCACTTCCGTAGCTCTGTGGCTCTGATAACATGTAGAAATTTCAATACAAATTAAGTATTTCCTGCGATTCTCCTGATCTAACAATTATGCCACTGTTAAATACATAATCGCTTCTACTATTATTTTTGCGGAAAATTAAATCACGATCACAAACACAATCACAAAGTGAAATATCAATAACACATAACCCATAAGTTTTACCGGGAAAGCATAAAGCTAAAACCCCCACTATCATATATTATGTATATCATGAATCATGAAACAATCTCATACAAAACTCTAATCCAAGAGCTCTCAGTACAATACAATAATTTCACACTATCATACACAAATCAACAAATAGATGTGCCAATTCCTATGTCCAAACAACTTGCCTCCTCTGCACAATCTCTGCAATTCGAATTCTCACAAATGTTATGAATTGCCTAGTTTGCACATGCTCATAAGCATATCCACTGCATGTGTGATCAAATCACAACTGATATCCAAACTATCCCTTTCACCTATTATCTCAACTGGGTCTCCACTGGATCTGACATGCATGTAGTTAACTGTGGTGAATCTTCAGTTGCATGTGAGTTCATTGATTAACTGAAATCTCACTAGTGCATGTTTAGTTACAACTAGTAAAACTGATCTTAACTCACTTAACTACACTTATAGTTTTGTTAAAAATCCAACTCACTCAGCTATGAATGAAATAATAGATTAATATTTATTTTCTAATTTATTTAAGGGAAAACTAAATTAGACACATGTTTCTTGTTGACTTTTCAACACCTTTGTCTTGCTCGGCCCGGGTGTATCCTGTGCAGTTTCTAGGCTATCAATGTCGGATATCTCCGCAGGGTCTGATGGAATGAGGAGGTACGCCGACCAGTCCTTGGTGATATCCTCCAAGTCCTCCTCCATTAGCTTATAATAGGACTGAAGTTGTTGCTTGTGCTTGTCAGTGCGCATTGTGATATAAATGAAATGGTGGTCTGCGCTGAACTTCATCAAAGGCCTGAACCTATGTAAAGTATTCAGAGTTATGCGAGGCTCGGACTATATGGATAGCTTCAATTGGTTGTAGTATGTATGGAACACGAAATTTGAATGCCATTGCTTATTCAAGTCACCTGAGTACCACAACGTACTGAACTTCGCGGCCAATGGTTCAAAGGGCTTGATGTCCAGATCTAGCATTCTTACACATCATTAGCACAAAGCATGAACAAATTTATCTATCTCTATCAAAGCACTTAGCAAGAGAGTCATAAACACATTAAGGCAAGAAAAAAACATAACAACACAGTGTTTACGTGGTTCACCCCCACCCTGGGGCTACGTCCACCAACTCTTCTTCTTTATTGTCTTCAATCAATCGGTTACAAGCACAAAGCCTCAAAAACCTTACTCCGCACAGGATAGAAGATATGCGCAGCTCACTAGATCCTTCTTCCTTGCGTTCCATCACTAAGCCTTCCACAATATTGCTACAATGACTTTCACTTAACTCTGCAAGTCTCACACAGTATGCACAAAGCCTTACAATTCCTGACCAGACAAATCCAACTCTTGGCACTTAGCCTACTTGCATACTAACATCACATAGATGCCTTCTTTCTCTTCCTTCTTTTACATTGCCTATACATCTATTTATACATACAAAGTAGGCCTAAACATGGGTAAAACCATGGGCCGACATACCATTCCCGTTACATATTTCCACATCCCAAAAAAAACCCAAAAAGGGGTCGAGATCCCGCGATCTCTGCTTCATCTTGCGCTCCTCCTTCGATAGGCTGTCGAAGTCCAAAAATAGGTCAAACTTGACCAGATATCAACAAAACTTGGTCAAGGGCCATCAATTGGTATTGTTATTGGTATGCAATTGTATGGTATTGGTATTGGTATTGGTATCAGTATGGTATTGGTATGGTATGGTATGGTATTGTATTCTATTGGTATGGTATGGTATGGTATGGTATTGGTATTGGTATTGGTATGCAATGGTATTGGTATTGGTATTGGCAATGCATAAGGGTATTAGAAATGCATATTGGTATTGGAAATGCATATTGGTATTGATATTGGTATTTGTATTGGCAATGCAATGATATTGGTATTGGTATTGGAAATGCAATGATATTGGTATTGGTATTGGTATGGTATGGTATGGAATTGGTATTGGTATGATATTTCTATGCAATGGTATTGACATTGGTATGCAATGACATTGGTATTAGTATGGTATTGTTATTGGTATGCAATGGCATGGTATCGGTATGGTATTGGTATGGTATTGGCATTGGTATTGGTATTGGTATGGTATGGGATTGTGTAACACCCATGTTTCTCCCAGCTTGTAATTAATCATAAAATAGGATTACCATGCTAAGGCATGTGGACAATGTAAATGTATTATTGTTAAACTGCCCATAACTGATTGTTGGGGGTTGAAGCCTTGAAGTACGAGCCATGATATCTCTAGAGGAAATAAATCAGTTAATGAAGAAAGTACCAGTGGTTGAATTATCAACCACCCCCATGAATGGAAGCATGGTCTAACTGCAGGATGTTAGCTCAAAGTACCACAAAGACCTGTAGACCCGAGCTTCTTTCTGACAGAAGGAACATGACAGGTCAAAAACCTTATAGAGGAGGGAAGGTAAGATACATATAGAGACATAGCAAGAGAGGAGACACGGGGATGAGAGAACAATATTGTAAGGGAGATGTGTGAACCCAAAGGAAGTGTCGAGAACATGGCCTGAAGGACCCGAATGAGAGCTTGATGTTGAGGAAGCATCTGATAAACTTCGAAGTGTCGCTATGACAGAGAGAGTTTCTCTGAGAGATAACATAAATTACCTAGTGATATCATGTATTGGGACGAGGGTGGCCAGAGTGCTAAGAATGAATGCCTCTGATCCTATGGTTGGGTGGAAAGGCACACACCCACAGTTAGTTGGTTGGATTCAACTTGTAATAGATAAGTATTCCCATACCCTTTGAAATTAAGCTGTAATTATGTAATGAAAAGGGATATACTGTGAAGGACCCAGGGATGTGTATGTTTTCTTAATGGTTATATTGTATCTATTTATTCTCGTTTAAATTGTGTATTTAAGCAAGTATGGATTGGACATGTTTTGTATTTGTAAATGCTTGCGCCCTGTGGTGGCTTAAGCTAGATCCATGAATTGTGAGTTCGTTGACCTTGGGCACAATTTCACGTACACATGTCGAAACTCCTAGTCGTTTTGAGTCCCTTGGAGGAGGAAGTCTATTAAATCTCAGGAGAGATAGTGCACGTATGCACAGGCTCTCTACGAGGCAGGCAGAGATCGAGAACCACTTAAGTTCTAGAGTTGAATAATGAGCGTAAGGGGTGCGCGGAAGGATTCTTCCAAGTGTTAAGTTCAAGAGAAAGAGCGCAAATATCTTAAGCCTTTCAGAGCTAACAAAGCTCAGGAAGAAAAATGAGGTTGAAGTATCGAAAGGGAAGGTCCCTTGTTTGGAAGACGAACAGAAGAAATCTGTTCAGAAGAAGCTACAGTCTGTTGTGACCGTTGGGTAAGGGAAAGAGCGTGGGAGTTAACCCTGGATTCATTCAGACTTCGCGAGTTCAGCGAACTGAGCGAGTTCGTCGTAAGGGAGGTAAAATACCCGAAGTCCTGAAGTTAACTATGAGCCTTATATCTAAGGATGCCCGGGAACTGTCCCGACTGTCAGATCTAGGAGGTAGATGATAATCAACTTACCAAAACTACCCATGAATTAAGAATTTGATAGCGGAGATGGATGCGAGATGTTTAATGGGAGGAGAGGCCATCCCGATCGTCATATCGACTCAAATACTCACTAGAGTTACCGAATCAAACACCAACCTCTCAATCTAATCGACGACTGGGAATCATTGTGGAGGGCGAAGGTGAATTTAACGGACCTGCTAGTTCACGGCCCACAATCAACCCACGTCATTGATCTCGTTGGGGATGAAATATCAACTACTAGGATTAGACTAGAGTCGAGTGAGCACTTCTCAGATTGCGAAGGTAGGACCCCGCAATCATTGTGAACCATCAATCTATGAATGGATATCGAGGGTGGGGAATCATTGCGGAGCGCGAAGGTGAAAGTAGCAAACATGCTAGTTCGTGGCCTGCAATTCACCATTGCCATTAATCTCGTTGGGATGGAAGATCAACAACTCCAGTTTGACCAGGTTGGGTGAGTACTTCTAGATTGTGGAGGTTAAGCTCTCTGATAAAGAGCACGCATGTTGGGACCCCTCAATTGTTGTGAACCGTTGATTGGTGAACACCTCGGTATCGATAGAATCATGAACACTAGACCCTAAATAGTTGTGAGATGGGTGGTTGTGATCCCTTTTGGAAATCCGTGGAGTAACGGAGTCCCTCGGTATTGTCGGTCTGAGAGAATCAAAAATCTCATAAGAGATAACATTTTCAAGAGAGAAGACGGGACCCAAGATAGCCGGACTCGTAGGAGGAACGAAGGTTGAGGCCTTTGAACATCTACCAAACTCTTCCAAGTCAGAAGAAGTCAAAATCTTAGGAGGAGGAATGATAAAAACCGTCAGATCAGTTGCAGGGAGAAGCCTGGACCATTAGATCAGCGTCCAGGGAAGCAGAGGAGAAGCACTGGGAAGAAACAGATCCTAACCATCAAATTTGAGCGCGAAGGGATGTTATTCATCCAATCTAAGGTAAAGAGCATGAGTTTTAACGTTTGTGTTCACGGGAGGGTTGACTGGCCAAGGTCTCAAAGTCCTGAAGTGAATTGGGACCATTCATCACCAAGAGGGACAAGTGGCGCAATATCTACAACTCCTGAGTGAGAGCATTTGGTTAAGGAGAGAGTAGAATCGCCAAAGAACTGATGTAGATCCTGACCATTGATCACCAGGAGACACGTGTCAGCAGATCAGTAACTCCAGAGAAATCATTTCAAGAGTTTCAGTCAAGAGTTGAAACTATCGAAGTGAATCTCAACCGTCAGATTGAAAGGGGCACGTGCTTGAGATCCATTGTCCTCAGGTGAAAGAAACCCAAAGGCCCGAAGACAATCTGGACTGTCATATCCAAAGGGCATGTGGTGACCGATCGTGAACTCTGTGAGAATGCGATGGATAAGATTTTGAAATTGTCAAAGCCTGAACAATCGAAGCAGCTGGGAGATGTCGATCTAAAGGAGGACACATGTCATCAGATTGCGAACTCTGGATATAATGTTCCAAAGTAAACAAAGCAAGGAGGATTTGAAGTTTGAGATGTCCGAAGGTCGAAGTCCTGAAGTGGATGAAATCCGTCGATTTAAGGTGGACGTGTGGCACCAGATCTAGCACTTCGGGTATGAAATTCTTTGGAGGAAAGTAGAGGGTGACAAAGTTGGAGTCTCGAAGTGGAATCTGAACTGTTGATCGAGAAGGGGGCTTAAGTTCGTTGATCTGGTCTTTGTTGAAAAGCGCTAAAGACCCAAAGTAGATCATGGTTGTTTATCACTGGGAGGGGTACTTGTCGATAGATCGGTGTCTCCAGGTGAATCGCACTGGGGTTTCAGTTGAGAATTGAGATTGTCGAACTATGAAGACCTGAATTGAATCTGGACCGTCTGATCCAGAAGAGACGTGGTGTAAATATATGGACTCCGGGTAAAGTCCTGAAGTAATTCATAGCCACCATATTAAGGGGGATGTGGCATGAATCTATGGATTTCGGGTAAATACCCGAAGTAAGCCTCGATCATCCTATTCAAGTGGACACGCAGCATAAATCCACATACTTCGAGGGGAATTAAAAGTTGAGACTTGAGACTCCCGAATTTCAGAATCGCGAAGCGATCAACGCCATTGATTAAAGAGGACGCGCGGTAGGAGATCTGTCACTACGGGAGAAGGTAAGGGTTGAGAGTTGAAACTCCCAAAACCTGAATCATGAAATAAATCACAGTCGTTGATTTAGAAAGGTTAGATCTAATCTGTATATTCGGAAAGGATAGATCTGAGTCGTCAAGTTTAGAAGCACTGTCAAGGTCATGAGATCGACGGTCCCGTCACATTGTTGGGATCGAAGCTGCGTGAACTTTAAAAAGTTGAGGGTGGGCCACAATCTAGACCACGGTTTTGGAGAAAGGAAATGTGGAGGCTCAAGGTGAATTGCAGGAAGAAAAGTAGTTTGGTTTCAAAACACCCTTGGTCGTGCCCGCAATCGTATGGTTATGCAAGGCCATCACCCAAGGTCATATCAAGGAAGGGGCTTATTAGAAAAGGATCTAGCACCCAAACTCTGATATTTCACAAGCACGAGGAGGAGGGTCGCGGGTACCTTTAGACCTGCACCAGGAAGTCAAAAGGGTCTGCGTCTAATTACAGAATGAGACCATAAAGGTCTCAGAGAGTTGTTTGGCTCCAGAATTGGAGATCCTTGACCGGGAGGTCAGATTGGTTCCCCGACCTTCCAAATTAGAAACTATGGATGGAGAATATATCCTTTAAGAAAAGTGAAAATTTGTATGCCTCGTCGTGGGTGTGTTACAAATTGGTATCACAGCATGGTTACAACACTTAGCCTATTTGGGCTCATGTACGATTTGCGTAAGGATGTATTGTTATCTACATTTACTCCTTGAGGAGAAGTATTGTAGATTGAACCTGTGATTTTGGGAATTCTTGTTGAATTTCAGCAGAAGAATTTCTTTAGCCCTTTGTCAAAGTGATAACTACTCTTACCAGAGTAGGGATATGCTAATTAACATTTATAATAAGACTTGAATGTGGATAGCTGAAGGTGGCAAGGTTCTGTCAAGGGAAGCTGAATCCCAAAGGACGGATGACCTGGTGTTCATAACACTACTTCTAAGCATGGGTAGTTGGAACGTCAGGCACTGATGATGGTGTATTATATAATGGTTAATACCTTTGTGGGATTAAAGGAATCCGATAGGATCAGGTAGGATCCTTGGCAGTTATAGTTACTGCTTTAAATTAAAATTGGAGTATATAACTCCTCATGACCAGAGAAAAGTGAGATGGGCAAAACCCTCTGGACGCTGAGGAAAGAAGGTTTTCTTGCTAGACGTTGTCACATAAAGAGCAAAGTGACCCTGGTTAGTTATTGTCATAAGAGAAGGCAACATCAATACAAGATATGATTGTGAGATTAGTTTTGTAAGTGACTGAAATCTCAAACTAAAGGACACTAATGATGAAATTAAACTATCAAGCGAATGCATGAGGTAAAAAGGTGCAAGAGATTCACCTACTTATACATGAATGTGTATACATGATCATAAGGATGATTGGAAGATCCTTGGGAAAAGGATATAGAAGCCTGATATGTCCATGTGTGTGAACGACATGGAAAAAGTGCAAGCAATAAGATAGCATGATGATTACTTATCTGTGTTTAATTATGCTTGAGTGCATGGGTTTAATGCATTGTGGAGCTTCCTAATATGAAGCCTGATATTAATACCAGTTAGGTATGAATGATAGTAAACGTGCAAGTGATGCACATGTATGATTTAAGAATATAGTTATAAGATACAATATGGTTGCATTGATGAGTGAAATATAAAGCAAGAATTGCTCTTGTCTAGAATAAATGAATACTATGGATGCATGGCTGACTCCATTCCAAAGAGTCATGAAAGTTATGTTCCAAATAATAGATTGAGGGGGAATGTATTCCCTTTCCTCGGGAAATACTAATATAATTAGATAAAAAGGGTAAATGATAAAAGATGCTCTGTTGTCATAATAAGAGGCAAATGATTATGCCTTTGAGAATCACATGAGAAGGATTGTGAACAATCCTGAGTTGACTGATCTTAAAAGTAGAGATGTAGGTGGGCTGCGAAACATACCTATGACTGCTACAGGCAGGTTTAGGATTATGAATATGGTTAAGTACAACATAGATGTAAGTTAACAAAACCAGAATATGTATGGATACATAGTTTGGGTACATGAAAAAGATGCATGTTTATATTCCTTATGGGATATTTGGTAAACTATTGAAGCTAAATCAAGGTTGAGGCCATCACAAATAGTGATGGATATGCAATAAGGAAGTTTCATGCTGAAGGAGTTCCCTTTGAAGGAATGGTGTGAAGACTCTGTCAAGAAAACAAGGTCACAACCTTAATGACTTCTGATAATTAAGTAGTGAGCCACAAGCTTCCACACACACACACACACACACACACACACACACACACATACCAGAATCCTGGATTACATTTTGAAAAAAATCATGTAATGAATAGAAGATTAATAAATGAATATTGACCATTCTGATAACTGAATGGTAATGTGCAGGATGCACAGGTTCATGATCCATTATGAACAAAAAAAAAATGTTTACTATTAAATCATGTTGTTGTATTCCAAGAAAAAGGTTAGGGTGAGGCCTAACCAAGGTGACTCAAGGAAAAGAGAAGGAAGATCCCAATAGGGAGTAAATTGCAAAAGCAAAGAAAAGACAATGAGGCCTTAGAAATAACTCAACTGGGTTGAAAAGTCCCAGGCAATGTAGAAATAATTTGAAGAAGGGGAGAGCCCTCAATTTTTTTCTTACTGTGTATTATATTTTTCTATGGGATGAGAAAGCTAGTACGCAGATGAAAGTAAATGTTTTGACACCATAGTGATGAGGATTGTATTATTGCAGAAACAGTTGAGAACTGTCGGTATTGCACTCATGAAAACATTAAGGATAATGTGATGAAGTGCATACAGATATGATAGGACATGTATGAAAATGTTTTATTAATTTAAATGCTATGGTACTTTCATTTTTAATTTACATGACGACTAATGTGTTTATGATGTATGTCATGTGTAGAAAGAAATAGATTGGAACTATTGAGAAAGACAATTGCCAATAATGAACAACCTCAATCAGAGGATGACTATGAGAAGGTTCTTGTTGAAATATTTTTGAAGGGACTTTAAAAGTCCCCATGGAGCACCACTGATGGGATAATAATAGAGGGGGTGCTAACAGTCATGCAGGTATAAAAATGTTCATGCCTATGTGGCACAAGGTATGAAGGGATTGGGTAAAAATCCATTCTGAAATGTTTTACGATCTTAAATGTTATGTATGAAACATTAAAAGTAAGATGTATGCCTTGGGTACCCAAGTAGGGTATGATTCAGAAAGGAGAAACTGAATGATGGAGGTGTGAACCTATGATAGTAAAGACTGATTGCAACCCTCAAAAGAATTCATGAACTGATATGTCATGAATACATGGACCAATCAAGGAACGATTGGAAACAAAAGTGATTATAGATAGCACGTTGCATGGAATTGCTTCAAGGAAATGCATGTTTGCATAAAGGACAGACAATGGATTTCCCATTGAGGAAGGAGGACCTTCCAACATTTCTACTTACATTGTATAGGTATTAGAGAAAACCAAATTTGTGTGGCCATGAGAGTTGGCACCCTGGTTATTAATAAAGGAATAATGCTTAAAGGCATGCATGTGAAACTTTTGAGTCTCGTGTGTATTGATTTGGGATCGTGATCATCCTGTAGCCAGAAGCATAGTCCTGGTGTAAGAATGAAATAAAATGAATAAGCCATGTGGTGAAGAGGTTGGTTAAATTACAACACACCATGGCCAAGAACCTGTCATAAAGTGTGACAAACTTGAAATCAATGCAAGAGTGCGTTGGGTATGAACGTGGCCATGAATATTGGCACATTTGTTAAATCCTTTGAAATGTTGAATTACGTTTTGAAAGGTTTGGTATGTTGAAATGAGGCATAGGCAAGGAATGGGACTCCCTTTTCATGTTTATATAGATGTGATGAACTGTTAGTTTGCATGGTTTTGAATATATATATACATGGATGCATGGAAACTAACAATTTGTTTGGTTGATTGAAGTTGAAAGTACATGAAGCAAAGGAGCCTTGGATATGGTAGCATTGTAAGCCCAAAAGGAAGAC
>SNQJ01S0002373.1:65854-78801 GCA_010110895.2 Picea sitchensis
CTGATTAGAGAGGACATGTGGCAATAATCCGCATATGTCGAGGGGGAGTAAAAGTTGGGGACTGAGAAATCCAAAGTCTAAAGACGGGAAGGGATCGCAGTCATCGATCCGAGAGGGACACGCGTCAGTGGATTATCAATTTCAGATAAAATCCATCGGGGAAAAGTGAGAGTTGAGATTTGAGATTTCCGAAGTCCGGAAATCCAAAGTGACGAGAGTCATCGATGTGAAGGTGGACACGCAGTGCCATATCTAGAACTCTGGAAGAAAAGAGAGGAGGAAAAGGTCCAAAGACCCGGAAAAGGTCTCGATCATTCATTGAGGAGGGAGCTGAAGGACCATTGATCTGGATGAGGAGGCCAAAGTCCCGAAGTGGGAGAAGAACCGTTCATTGAGGAGGACGCGTGGCATATGATCTGTCGTTTCAAAGAAATCTCTCTGGAAGAAATGAGAATTTGAGAATTGAAACTCTCAAAGGCCGGAATCGTGGAGGAAAATCGTAGCCACACATCTGTAGTGACAGGTGTCAGCAGATCTTCCACTCCATAAGATATCTACTGAGGAGGAAACGAGGGTTGAGAGTTGAAACTCCCGAAACCTGAATCATGAAATAAATCACAGTCGTTGATTTAGAAAGGTTAGATCTGATCCGTAGATTTGGAAAGGATAGATATTAGTTTTTAGTTCAGAAGCACTGTCAAGGTCGATGTGATAGATGGTGCCATCATATTGTGGAGACCGAAGGTGCGCAAACTTTAAAGAGTTGAGGGCAAGTCGCAATCCAGACCATGGTTTTGGATAAAGGATATGTGGAGGCTCAAGGTGAATTGCAGGGAGAAAAGTAGTTTGGTTTCAAACCACCCTTAGTCTTGCCCGCAATCGCATGGTTACGTAAGGCCATCGCCCAAGTTCATATCAAGGAAGGGGCTTACCAGAAAAGGAGATAGCGCCCAGACTCTGAGATTTCATAGGCGCGAAGGGGAAGGTCACGGGTATCATTAGACCTGCACCCAAAAGTCGAAAGGGTCTACTTTTAATTAAAGAGGGAGACCATCAGGGTCTCAGAGAGTAGTTTGGCTTTAGAATCAGAGATCATTGACCAGGAGGTCAGACTAGTTCCCCGACTTTCCAAATTAGAAACCATGAATGGAGAATCTTCCCTTTAATAAAAGTGAAAATTTAATGCCCCATCGTGGGTGTGTTACAAATTGGTCTCAGAGCATGGTTACAACACTTGGCCTGCTTGGGCTCATGTATGAGTCGCGTAAGGAGGTATTGTTATATGCATTTACTCCTTGAGGAGAAGGACTGCAAATTGAACCTGTGATAACTACTCTTACTGGAGTAGGGATATGCTAATTAACATTTATAATAAGACTTGAATGTGGATAGTTGAAGGTGGCAGGGTTCTGTCAAGAGTAGCTGAAGCCAGAAGGATGGATGACCTAATGTTCATAACACTGCTTCTAAGCATGGGCAGTTGGAAATTTAGGCATGATGATGGTGGATTATATAATGGTTAATAACTTTGTGGGCTTAAAGGAATCTGATAGGATCAGGTAGGATCCTTGGCAGTTATAGTTACTGCTTTATATCAAAATCAAAGTATATAACTCCTCATGACCAAAGAAAAATGAGATGGGTAAAACCCTATGGAAACTGAGGCAAGAAGTTTTTCTTGCTATACTTTGTTGCATAAAGAGGAAAGTGACCCTGGTTGGTTATTTCCTTGAGAGAAGGAAACATAAATACGAGATATGACTATGAGATTAGTCCTGTAAGTGACTGAAATCTCAAACTAAAGGACACTAATGATGAAATTAAACTATCAAGTGAATGTATTTTTATATTCCTTATGGGATATGTGGTAAACTATTGAAGCTAACTCAAGGATTGAGGCCATCACAAATAGTGATGGATATGCAATAAGGAAGTTGCATGCTGAAGGAGTTCCCTGTGGAGGAACTGTGTGAATACTTTGTCAGGTAAACAAGGTCACAACCTTAATGACTGTTGAAAATTAAGAAGTGAGCCACAATCTTATATATCTATATATATATATACACCATAATCCTGGATTACATTTTGAAAAACATCATGTAATGAATAGAAGACTAATAAATGAATATTGACCATTCTGATAACCGAATGGTGATTTGCAGGATGCACAGGTTCATGATCCATTATGAACACAAAAAAAGTTTGTTATTAAGCATATTGTTGTATTCCAAAAAAGGTTAGGGTGAGGCCTAACCAAGGTGGCTCAAGGAAAAGAGCAGGAAGATCCCAACAAGGTGTAAATTGAAAAAGCAGAGAAAATATAGTGAGGCCTTATAACTAACTCAACTGGGCTGAAAAGTCCCAGACGATGTATAAAGAATTCGAAGAAGGGAAGAGCCCTCAATTCTTTTCTTGTTGTATTATGTTTTTTTCTCTGGGATGAGAAAGTTAGTACGTTGATGAAAGTAAATGTTTTGACACCATAGTGATGACGGTTGTATTACTGTAGAAACGATTGAGAAATGTTGTGTTGCACTAATGAAAACATTAAGGATAATGTGATGAAGTGCATACAGATATGCTAGGATATGTCTGAAAATGTTTTTATTAATTTAAATGCTATGGTACTTGCATTGTTTTTAATTTACATGGCAACTAATGTGTTTATGATGTATGTCATGTGTAGAAAGAATTAGATTGGAACTATTGAGAAAGACAATTGCCAATAATGAACAACCTCAATCAGAGGATGACTATGGGAAGGTTCTTGTTGAAAGATTGTTGAAGGGACTTTAAAAGTCCCCATGGAGCACCAACGATGGGGTAATATCAGAGGGGGTGCTAGCAGCCAGAATAAGTATAAAAAAAAAATGTTCATGCCTATGTGGTACAAGGTATGAAGGGATTGGGTAAGAATCCCTTCTGAAATGTTTTACGGTCTTAATGTTATGTATGAAACATTGAAAGGCAGTTGTATGCCTTGGATACCCAAGTAGGGTATGATTCAGGAAGGAGAGCCTGAATGATGGAGGTGTGAACCTATTGTAGTAAAGACTGATTGTAATCCTCGAAAGAATTCATGAACTGATATGTCATGAATACATGGACCAATCAAGGAACGATTGGAAACAAAAGTGCTCATAGATAGCACGTTGCATGGAATGCATTGAGGGAATGCATGTTGCATAAGATGGAAGACAATGGATTTTTTAGTAAGAAAGGAGGACCTTCCAATGTTTTTCCTACATTATGTAAGCGATGAAGGAAAAATAATCTAGGTGGCCATAAGTGTTGGCACCTTGGTTATTAATGGAGGAAGAATGATTAAAGGCATTCATGTGAAACTTTTGAGTTCAGGTGTACTGATTTGGGATTGTGATCGGCCTATGTATGGTCCTGCTGTAAGAATGAAATAAAATGAATAATCCATGTGATGAAGAGGTTGGTTAAATTACAACACACCATGGCCAAGAACCTATCATAAAGTGTGACAAACTTGAAATCAATGCAAGAGTATGTTGGGTATGAATGTGGCCATGAATATTGGCACATTTGTTAAAGCCTTTGAAATGATGAATTACATTTTGAAAGGTTCGGTATGTTGAAATGAGGCATAGGCAAGGAATGGGACTCCATTTTCATGTTTATATAGATGTGATGAATTGTTAGTTTTCATGGTTTTGAGTACACACACACACACACACATATACATGAATGCATGGAAACTAACAATTTGTTTGGTTGAGGAATGTTGAAATTGCAGGAGGAAATGGGTCTTGGATATGGCAGTATTGTAAGCCCATAAGGAAGACCAATTGCCTATTGAGCCAAGTTGCAAGGAATGTTGAAAGTGCGAGAAGCAAAGGGGCCTTGGATATGGCAGCATTGTAATCCCATAAGGAAGACCAATTTCCTATTAAGCCAAACCGCTATGGGAAGTAAAGTCCCATAATTATGAATTGGGTTCCTCTGTGAAACAAATATGAGAACAAAATGTAGAATTTGGAAATCTGCGGATGACAGATTTGCAAGAAAATTTTTGAATTTAAAAATTTATGATGTCTCATGAATTTTTGTATACCTGTGATACAGGTGAAAGGGAAAGATATACGAAGAGTGCAGAGATGAGAAACTGAGCTCTCGGGTTCGAGGGAGAACTATGAGAAAGAGTATAATCCGATCGCATGAAATAGAGACTGACTCGGGAGAAGGATAGTAACCTTCATCCCTATCTATGATTGAGTCGGGAGAAGGAGAGTAACCTTCATCCCTAACTATTTATGTGCCAGGAAAAGGAGAGTAACCTTCATCCCTAACTTTAGTTGAGTCGGAAGGCTGTCAAGCTGTAAAAGCATGAAAAATGGCTATTGTTGAGGCATGAGAACCCCGTGGTAAGCCATTATTGCCTAGAATATGTTGTGTTGAGGTAAAAAAAGCCCGAGGGACGCCTCAACAAAGAAATTCTGAGGGACACCTCGACTGTAAGACTCGATAGAGTCTATGGAATTATTTTTTTGAGAGAAAACCTTAGCAAGGCAAGATGGATCACTCGAGGGACTGTATAGCAGAGAAGGGGATGCCTGAGCCTGGGCCTGGAGGGTGAGTGACCGCAAGGAAGAGGAGACCTTAATAGTTCTTGTAAACTATTGATTGGGATCATGCACACTATGGGTATTTCTTCCTGTGTGAGAAAACCTTGGCAAGGCAAGATGGATCACCCGAGGGACTGTATAGCAAAGAAGGGGATGTCTAAGCTTGGGCCTGGAGGGTGAGTGAATGCAAGGAAGATGAAACCTTGATATTTCCTGTAAACTATTGATGGGGATCATGCACCCAATAGGTATGTCAAGGAAAAAAATGATCCTGGATAAAAAAACAATCATGTGGGTNTGTCTAAGCTTGGGCCTGGAGGGTGAGTGAATGCAAGGAAGATGAAACCTTGATATTTCCTGTAAACTATTGATGGGGATCATGCACCCAATAGGTATGTCAAGGAAAAAAATGATCCTGGATAAAAAAACAATCATGTGGGTACAAATCCACAAACTGCGCAGATAATTATCGTGCTAAGATTATGAAATTTTCCTAGAAATGTTTATGTAATGTTTTCGCATAAGACTATGATTAACGTGCTTGTTGTCCAAGAATTATTGAAAGCAGGTGACCAAGATTAAAGGTCTGAAAAAGGACCTAGCCAAGGAAGAAGGATCAAGATTTCAAAAACAACTGAATAAGAAAGGCGTGACAGGTGTTTTTGAGAAAGAACATTGTTGGCCCTTGACCAAGTTTTGAGGGATCTGGTCAAGTTTGACCTATTTTTGGACCTCGACAACCTGTCGAAGGAGGAGAGAAAGACAAAGCGGAAATCAAAGATCTCGACCCATTTTTGGGTCTTGGGGATTATGTAACGGGCATGGGATGTCGGCCCATGGGTTTACCCATGTTTAGGCCTATTTTGTAATGTATATATAGATGTCTAGTAAATATAGAGAGAGATGATCTATGTGAAATAAGGTTGATAAGATAAGTTCTAAGTGCAAGTATGGTTTGTATATTCTTTGTGCATACTGTGAGAGACTTGCAGAGCTAGGTGCAAGGTATTGTAACAGGCAGTGAAGTGCTTTGTGTTGTAACGCAAGGAGGGAGGATCTAGTGAGGTGCGCAGATCTCATGTCCTAGGCGAAGTACGGTTTTGAGGCTTTGTGCTTGTAACTGATTGATTGAAGGCAATACAAAAGAAGAGTTGGTGGAAATAGCCCCAGGGTGGGGGTGAACCACATAAACGTTGTGTTGTTCCGCTTTGTTCTTGTCTTCATGCATTTATAACTTCTCTTGCTAAGCGCTTTGATAGGGGTAGATAAATATTCTTATTCTTTGTGCTAATGATGTGTAAGAATGTTATATCTGACTTATATGAAGGTTCTTAGTGCATGATCTGCTAGATATAACCTGCTTGTTTATGATAAAGTGCTTAAATACATCAAATCTGAGTGAATGATGTGATGTTGTGTTCTATATGCTCAGTAGTTATTGGTTGAATATTGATGAATTGTTGATGTTAAGTTCTCTGTTAAGTATTATAATCACAAATCAGTGTCCCAGCTAAGGTTGCAGACACTTGAGACCTGCAACCACCCCTGCCTCTACCTTGGGTGAGACTTCATCTGCTTCGCAGGTGTTGCCGAAAGGGCCAGTAGTTAGGGTTTTTTTGGTGTGTTGTTGTAGCATTGACCCCTGGGCCTGCCCCTATGCCAACAAATGGTTTCGTTGCTAGGACCTGAAACTGTGATTGCTGGGAACTGAAGAGAATTTATGCACATAGATCTACCGCTGAAGTGTGCAGTATCAACCCTGAAACTCTGAACTGAGAAAGAAAAATCTTTGTGCAAAGATCCAACCTAAAATTGTGAAAGCTTTGTGCATAGATCTATTGCTCTGGTGCACAGTACTCTACTTAGTTTGACAAGATCTATGCTAAGGAAAAGAAGTCTGATCTGAAGAAAAGAGGTAAGATCTGTAAGCTTTGTGCTCTGATACAGGAAAGAATAGTGAAAAGTTATAGATCTGAAGGCTTTGTGCTTTGTAGAAGTAAGATTAGAGGAAATTTTTGTTGGAAAAGTATGAATCTAGGTATGTTTGATAAATTCTATCCTAGCTTGAAAACTATTGAAATAATGTAACTACAAAGTGTATTCTAATTATTATTTGATATATTATTAATTGGATCAATCCCAATTGTGGATTGATCATGTTGGCTATTGTAAAGGACCAAATCCCCTTTTGCGGATTGGTCAAAATATAATTGTAATAGGAAGAATAAGAAGTCAGCCCCAGAATATATTAAAGGTGGTTATAACCACCCAGATTGAGAAGTCGGCGCTGCCAGTGAAGAGACACTTCCACACATACCAAACTTGTATAAATAAGGAGGCTAGTGCCTCACTTAGACACTTCCACACATACCAGACTTGTATAAATAAGGAGGCTAGTGCCTCACTTAGACACACACCTCACTTGTTCATTGAGAGACAAGTTTCGGAATTGTAGTTGGAGAAGAGAGAGAGAGAGTAGCGCATCTTTGGGAGAGGATCTTATGTATTAGATTGAGTTATCTATTGGCATTGTATTGGCTATCTATAATAAGGAAGTTTTGTTGGGTTTTCTTCCCCTAGAGGATTTCCCGGGATAAATGTTGTGTCTCTTTTGATTGTGTATTTCTCAATGATCTTGTCTTATGTTGTTGTTATCTATTGAAATGCAAAGAACTATAATAATGGCTTAAACATTAACATGGTATTAGAGCCACGCTGAAGAGAGCATCTTTCACAAGAGAAAAATGAAAAACGCCACTGTTGTCGTACATGCAAATTAGGGATTTTTGTTGGTGAAGTATTTCAGCCCTAAAACCATATAGAAAAGTGCGCCCTCCCTCAAGGATCATTTTGGCACCTTCAGCGCACATTTTCAATGGAAATATCTCCCATAAAGTGAAACCCTAGTTTCACAGAGTACCAGAAAACCAGAAAACCAGAGTACCAGAAGTACCAGAAAACCAGAAGCACCAGTCCAGAAATCCGCAGATCAAGTTTGAGGGGGTAAAAGTTGGATTTTCAGAAATCTGACTGCACCAGCTTACTCACCTCAACTCAGCGCATCTATCCCCTAGATTAGAATTTCAAATTTTGAAGTTTGAAAAATTAGGGTTTCCTCATAAAACCCTAAGTTGTAGTTGCAGTCTCAAAACCAATTACAGTTTTAGTTGCAGTCGTAGCACCAGTTGCAAACACCCTTGAAGTTTTTAAGAGTTGGTAATGATTACCGCTACTGTCAGATGGTGCCACTACCTACAAATTCCATCAGAGGTATGTACTCACATATGTTTAAATGGTTAAATTTTAAAGAGTATTTGCAGGAGAAGGGATCTCTTGCCATAGATCCAGAAGGATGTCAAGATCCAACACATTCAGAGGAATGATGCAACCCAGGTGTGATTATTCTAATATGAATCCATTTGTTATGTTGATCAATGTTGCATGTTGTATCTATGACCATCATTCTAACCTTTGATCAAAATCCGAGTCAAGGTATTAGATGGATTAAAAGTTGAGATCATAGAACCTATCCTCTAACCCAACCTTCTGTCAAGATAGTGTATTGTCTTAGTACAGAAGACAAGTTGAAGAAAGCACTCATCATATTGAGTGAAGGAGACTTGGAAGAAAAGTAAGCACTCATTCCTGAGCACAAGCCTCCAGGTTTGATTAATCAAGTTAATAAGATTCAAAGGTACACTTGACAAGTTGATGACTATAGTTGAGATAGCAGTCTTTGTAAATTATCATACTTGATAGCATGTGAGCATATAAAGGTAAATGCTTAACGTAATCATTTGTCTAATACAACTAACACCTCCTCTAGGAAGAATCTTGTGTGTTAGTTCCAGGTTTCCATGGAGGAATGATTGATCAGAACATTATGAGAGTGTTGACCTCATTTTCATATTGTATTCCTTACCTTTAATATTTTTTTCAGACAAGTTGCAAGTGATATCTCTAAAGGAGCTACTGTGATGATTGTTCATGCTATTTCTTTATATTATCAAAAGGATATTACTCGTTCTTGTTGTTTTGTTGACCTTGCTCCAGGTCACAGGTAATAACCTTGAGGAAGCTATAGTGAAGGTTGCAGAAGGAAACGTGCTAAATGAGAAACCATAAATGAAGCAATCATCATTGGAAAAGAAGAAGGTGGCTTGTATAAGCTAAAGGGTCACTCAGAAAATGCCATGACCCACACCATTGAGAATCCATGTGAACTTAGGCATAGAATATTATCTCACATCAACTACAAGGCACTACCATATGTATGCAAAGTGGTCATAGGTTTACCGAAACTCAAGGTTGACCATGAAGGCATATGCAATGGATGTGCACAAGGGAAGAACATCAAGAACCCTTTTCCAAAGAAAGACGACAAAGCATAAGGAGTCCTAGAACTCATTCATTCAGATGTGTGTGGCCCAATGCCATCATCCTCCATTAGTGGGTATGTATATTATGTATCATTTATTTATGATTATTATTGAAAGACTTGGTTGTATCTATTGAAATCTAAAGATGAAGTGTTCATCAAATTCAAGGAATTCAAAGCCTTGATAGAGAATCTTTCTGAAAGAAAGATCAAGATACTCAAGTTAGATAATGGAGGAGAATACACCTCAAAAGAGTTTGTGAACTTCTGCAAAGATGTTGGGATCAAGAGGGAACTCACTACTCCCTATAATCCTCAACAAAACGATGTGGTTGAAAGGAAGACCAGAATGATTGTGGAAGCCGTGAAGACCGTGATCCACGATCAAGATCTTCCTATGTGCTTATGGGCAGAAGCAGCAATGACAACCATATATGTGCAAAACCAATTGTCCCATAGTGCACTTGGGTTCAAGACCCCAGAAGATATGTTCACTAGAAAGAATCCAAAGGTAAGCCATCTCAAAATATTTGGCTGCCCAGAATTTATACATATACCGAAAGAGAAAAGAAACAAGTCGGAACCCTCAAGAAAGAAGGGAATATTTGTGGGATACTGTGAGGTATCCAAGGCCTTCAGGATCTACATACTAGTTCATTGTCACATTAATATCAGCAGGGATGTGACCTTTGATGAAGATGTAGTGCTCAAGAAATCAAGAAAATGTCAGCTTGAAGAGGTATATGAAGAGGAACCCGTAATCCCCGGAGTTGCAGAATCAGCGAGGGAGGTTCCCAGAGCTGCTAAAAAAGGGAGGGAAGTCGTAACTTCCCCTGATTAGGAATTTCTAGAAGATCATGACATAGCAGAGTTTCAAGAACCTCCTCAGATGATGATCCTCCATAAAAGAAATCCAGCTTGGGCTAGAGAGATTATTCAAGATGGGGAGAAATATGGTGTTCCCGAAGGAACCACGAGACATGTGAAGAAACCTATGCCATTCTCCAGTTATATGGCTTTGATGTGTGATCTCCTAGAAAAGGAGCCTACCTACTTTGAAGAAACCATTCAGAAGAAATAATGGGCAGACTCCATGACAGAAGAATACTAATCCATAATAAAGACCAATATATGGGAAATAGTTCCCAGACCAAATAGCAAGGATGTGGTATCATCCAGATGGCTCTTCAAAATAAAACATGTTGTTGATGGAAGTATTGAGAAGTATAAAGCAAGATTTGTAGCTCGTGGATTTTCTCAAAAAGAAGGCATTGAATATGAAGAGGCATTCGCTCTTGTAGCCAGATACACTTCGATCAGAACCATCATAGCCCTTGCAGCTAAGATGAAGTGGAAGTTACACCAGATGGACGTAAAGACAACTATCCTAAATGGTGTTATCAAAGAGGAAGTGTATATAGAGCAACCTCAAGGATTTGAAGTTGAAGACAACAAGTCTCATGTCTGCAAGTTGAAGAAAGCCTTGTACGGATTGAAGCAAGCTCCTAGAGCTTGGTATGGCCGAATAGACATCTTTCTGACGAGCTTGGGCTTTACCAAGAGTAAATCATATTCTAACCTCTACTTCAAGGTTATGAACGATGATCCAGTGATACTATTTCTATATGTGGATGACTTATTCTTAAATGGAAAAGAAAATATCATCACCGAATGTAAGAAGAGACTCGCTTCAGAATTTGAGATGAAACACCTTGGCCTAATGCACTATTTCTTAGGTCTTGAGGTATGGCAGAGTCCAGAGAGGATCTTCCTTAACCAAGGGAAGTATGCAGTCAAAATCCTAAAGAGATTCGATATGTTAGAATGCAAGTCCATGAATACACCCATGGAAGCGAAGTTGAAGCTGTTGGTCGACACTTCGTCAAAATTGATTGATGCCACACTATACAGACAGATCATTGGATCGTTGATGTACCTGATGAAAACTAGACCAGATATTTTTTTCTCCATGAACACCTTGAGTCAGTTTCTGGTAGAACCCAAACATGATCACCTTATGGCTGCAAAACATGTGATGAGGTACCTTAAGGGTACATTAGATTGTGGTCTTAATTATGATGGACATCATGATTTCACATTGAGTGGGTACACTGATTCAGATTGGGAAGGAAGTGTTTCTGAATAGAAAATCACTTCAGGATGGTGTTTCAGTTTGGGATCAGCCATGATCTCGTGGTAGAGTAGGAAGAAATCCATCATTTCTCTCAGCACAGTGGAAGCAGAATACATTGTTGGATGTTCTACCAGCTGCGAAGCTATATGGCTTCGAAAGTTGTTGACCGGCCTATTTGACCTAGAGATGGAAGCAACCACGATCCTATGTGACAACCAGAGCTGCATAAAGATGAAAGAGAATATTGTATTCCATGACAGGTCGAAGTACATAGAGATTTTTTATCATTACATCCGTGACATGGTGTAGAGAGGAGCCTTAAAGCTCCAATACGTTAGCACAGATGAACAGGTTGTTGATGTGTTGACCAAGTCTCTATCTCGTGTAAAGTTTGATCACTTTCGAGATAAGATTGGTATAGTCCGAAAGGACCTTCCTTGAAAGGGGGAGTAGTTTTTGTGATGAGACATCTCTTGCTTCCATCTTCATTGTTGTGACGTAAAGCAAGAAGATGTGATGAGACTAGTACTATGCTTCCGGCTTGACAGCTGTGACATAAAGCCGGTCTAGTATCTTGCTTCCAACCTAATGGTTGTGACGTAAATCAAGACGATGTGATGAGACTAGTATTGTGCTTTTATCTTCACAGCTGCGACGTAAATCCAGTCTAGTATCTTGCTTCCAACCTGATGGTTGTGATGTAAAGAAAGACGATGTGATGAGACTAGTACTGTGCTTTCGGATTGATAGTTGTGACGTAAATCCAATCTAGTATCTTGCTTCCAACCTGATGGTTGTGATGTAAAGCAAGATGATGTGATGAGGCTAGTACGGTGCTTCCAGCTTGATAGTTGTGATGTAAAGTCAGTCTAGTATCTTGCTTCCAGCTTGAGTGTTGTGACGTAAAGAAAGACGATGAGATGAGACTAGTACTGTGCTTCCAGATTGAGAAGTTGTGACGTAAAGCCAGTCTAGTATCTTGCTTCCAGCTTGAGGGTTGTGATGTAAAGCAAGACGATGAGATGAGACTAGTGTTGTGCTTCCATCTTGAGAAGTTGTGACGTAAAGCCAGTCTAGTATCTTGCTTCCAGCTTGATTGTTGTGACGTAAAGAAAGATGAGTATTGAGATTCCAGCTTAACAATTGTGACATAAAGCCAGTCCTGTATTATGATGAGCCAGCCTCGTGTTGTGATGATGATGATGTATTAGTTTTATACTAATACATATTGATGTAGATCATGATTGCATTCCTTTGAGAATGACAATGTTGCTAATGAAGAAAACTTCCGATGATTTATAGATACACCAGTCAATGTTCCAAGATGATATTGATGATGTTGTCCTCCTGATGCTATTGATAATAAAGACATCTCTCTCGTCTAATGTTGTTGAAGAATACCCTTCTTGTTAAGGGGGAGTGTTGAAATAATGTAACTGTAAAGTGTATTCTAATTATTATTTGATATATTATTCATTGGATCAATCCCCATTGCGGATTGATCACGTCGGCTATTCTAAAGGACTAAATCCCCTTTTGCGGATTGGTCAAAATGTAATTGTAATAGGCATAATAAGAAGTCGGCTTCACAATATATTAAAGAGGCCCTAGAATATATTAAAGGTGGTTATAACCACCCAGATTGAGAAGTCGGCCCTGCCAGTGAAGAGACACTTCCACACGTGTCGAACTTGTATAAATAAGGAGGCTAGCACCTCACTTATTCACACACCTCACTTTCTCATTGAGAGACAAGTTTCGGAATTGCAGTTGGAGAAGAGAGAGAGAGAGAGAGAGAGAGAGAGAGAGAAAGAGAGAGAGTGGCGCATCTTTGGGAGAGGAT